>KZ651997.1:140178-151013 GCA_001010745.2 Gerris buenoi | reverse complement strand
TAAAAAATACCCCTCTCTCTTTTTTCTTGCTTGACACCAACGTTGGCGTGATTTTTTGTTTTATTATTTATTTGTTTTAGTTGTTTCCACGCCATGTATTTACATTATGCAATTACACACCATTATTGTCTAATTTATTTTGATACTATTTTTGTTTTCTAAACTATTTTGATTTTACTTCCGAGCTTACCGAAGGAACAGAAGCTATGTTCCGAAGAAAACATTTTTAGGTTTCCGATTTCAAAAATTCCTAGACAGAAATCCGTTTCAGACATCAGGAAACATTTTTGGTTCCGTGTCTTTCTGTTGATCGGTTTATTTGTCGGTCTGTCGCTCAATATTTACGAACCAACATACCTTAAAAACTACTCGTCCGATTTTATTAAAAATTGGATGGTAGTTCATAATTAGCCCATCAGCTGATAAGCATCTTTTAAAATCCAATTCGACCACGAAATTCCTGAGCTTTCTACTCTTAATTGAGGGATGTTAAAAGTGTGGCGATTTCAGGAAAAATTACTACTTTTCATAAGCTTAATGGTATAAATTAACTTTAAGATCAACGGACTAGTTTTTGAATTATGGATTATAAGTGGGTCGAACATTTTGACATTTTTCGGTCAAGATCACAACCAACTCTTGAACAAATGCAAAAATGGTTTCCCCGACCGAAACCACAATACTTGGGGTGGTTAAAGGACATTTGACGCTGTACAAAAAAGTACCTATAAAAATGGATCCGGTACAGCTTAGTTTTTGAGATATTCGCAAATAACATTTTAAAACATCATTTTTGGTGATGTTTTATCCTTACAATTCTCAAATACTACGCTTTGTGCCATTATAATCCCTAATGCAAATCTTGTAGTGGCAAATTACTCTAATTGTAGCTCTCTAAACCAAAAGAGCTAAAAATTGAGCGTTGTTGGAGATCACCTTAATGAATTGACTAATAAAGTGTCAGGGACGTAGAATTTAGAAATTTTCCTAAATATCAACGGTTATAATATATGTTGTTCAGAGCTGGTATAGATATCAGTTAACGAAAAATTATTTTCTCTATTCGGTTTTCTTCTAAGTATTTTATGGTCAGAAGAAGAGTATTGGAGAATTGTAAGGATGAACGTCCAACAATTATGTTTTTTGTAAATATCTCAAAAACGAAGCTGTTCCGGATCCATGCTTGTAAAGGTTCTTTTTTGTTCAAAATTTCCTATTAGTACCCCAAGCATTGTGGCTTCAATCGGGGAAACCTTTTTTGCATTTGTACAAGAGGGTTATGATCTTGGTTATGATCTTGACCTAAAAATTTCACGTCTGGTAAAAATTCGACCCACCATAATTCTAAAACTAGTCCGTTGATCTTAAAGTTAATTTATACCATTTGAAAGCTTATCAAAAGTAACGTAAGTAACTTAAGCATCTTAAAAGATGCTTAGCAGCTGATAAATTATAAATAAATGAGTGATTCTGAAAGTTTTGTTGTTTCGTAATCGTTTGTAGATATCAAACAAAAATAAATGAACGAATGAGAAGGAAATAGAAACAGGGAAAACTAATGCACAAGCATTTTTAAAAATCCATTTAAATTATTAGTACTAGTACTATTAATTAATAATAGTAGGTTTTGATTACTCTCACATAAAATAATATTCCAAAATTCCAAATTAAAATACTATTAGAAGAGAAAATATTTATATAATCGTTAATTTCTAATGCGTTTATTCTAAAGCTTCCCTGTCTACAGTGGGCTAAGACAAGGTGACCCATTATCACCACTCCTATTTAACATAGTGCTCCAGAAGGCAATGAGTGATGCAGGACTAGATGTTAGGACGGGCACAGTTTTTACTAAAGCGAGACTTGTCCTGGGTTTTGCAGATGACCTAGATATCATCGGAAGGACAAGAACAGATATGGTTGAGGCCTTTAAGTGCCTAGAGAGAGAAGCTAATAAGCATGGGCTGAGAGTAAATGACAGTAAGTCAAAGATTATGGTTATGTCTANGTGTAAGGGACGTAGAATTTAGAAATTTTCCTAAATATCAACGGTTATAATATATGTTGTTCAGAGCTGGGATAGATATCAGTTAACGAAAAATTATTTTCTCTATTCGGTTTTCTTCTAAGTATTTTATGGTCAGAAGAAGAGTATTGGAGAATTGTAAGGATGAACGTCCAACAATTATGTTTTTTGTAAATATCTCAAAAACGAAGCTGTTCCGGATCCATGCTTGTAAAGGTTCTTTTTTGTTCAAAATTTCCTATTAGTACCCCAAGCATTGTGGCTTCAATCGGGGAAACCTTTTTTGCATTTGTACAAGAGGGTTATGATCTTGGTTATGATCTTGACCTAAAAATTTCACGTCTGGTAACATTCGACCCACCATAATTCTAAAACTAGTCCGTTGATCTTAGTTAATTTATACCATTTGAAAGCTTATCAAAAGTAACGTAAGTAACTTAAGCATCTTAAAAGATGCTTAGCAGCTGATAAATTATAAATAAATGAGTGATTCTGAAAGTTTTTTTTGTGCTCTTTAAAATTGTTCCTTTGTCTTATGTCTCTATCTCATTTAGTTTTTGAAATGGTAGGATTTTCTGAAAAATTCCGTAAAAAACTTGATAAAAAAGATATAACTCGATATCTCGAGAACTATATTTTTTGTTGCATTTTGACCCATAAAATCCGAAATTTCCGTTATGAAATTTTATCGCCGGTCACCCTGTAAAAATAAAAAAAAAATAAAAAACCGTGGAGGAACCGAGGAGAGTTTTGATGCCCCCCTCGCCAAAAGTGGCGGGGCGGTGCCCCGCCTGCCCTCCCGTTATGTACGCCACTGNAGTTGGCCGAGGAGGCAGTAGAAGTGAAAGCTAGGATAGCAGCTGGAGATCGTGCCTATTTCGGATTAAGCAAGCTAATGAGAAGCCGGAACCTGACTAGGACAACAAAGCTTTTGCTGTATAAAACGTTGATCCGCCCAGTGGTTACATACGGTAGCGAAGCATGGTCCCTCACGCAGGAGTCCTGCGCAAGGCTAGACATTTTTGAAAGGAGGGTCCTGCGGCGAATTTTTGGGCCAGTCAGGGATCGGGAGGAGTGGAGAATGAGGACAAACCAAGAATTGATGGAATTGTATCTGGAGCCTCCACTCTCAACACATATTAAATTAATGCGTCTACGGTGGTATGGGCACGTGAGGAGAATGGATGAGACAAGGATGGCAAGAAGGACCTTCGACTGCAGACCTGTGGGACTCATACGTCCTCCGGGACGACCTAGGGTGCGATGGAGGGATGCGGTTGAGGGAGACATGTTGGCAGCCGGGGTCCAGTGGACGGAGGACCGGACAGTCTGGAGCCAGCGAGTTCGTCAGGCCAGGGACCTGTGGAGTCTGTAGAGCCAAGGAAAGAAGAAGAAGAAGTTTATTCTAAAAATGATAAACGTTACTTATTTTGAATCAAAACGAAAGTCGACAGTATTACAAATTATTAAATAATTATTCACCTTATAAAAAATATTATTATAATCTTGATTAATTGAGAGAATTAATCAACAGAGAATACAGACAAATATATTGAGTGAAATAATGAGTTAATTTAAATTCAATAATGAACTAAATGCGAAAAAAATATTTATGTAATATTTTATATTATTATTAATAATATGTAGTATTTTTGTTTAACGAATTTAATGAGAAACGAGCCAAAATATTTACTTTGAAATGATATTATTTATTTTCCTTTATATGTATACGTTATAAAAAACTATTCATATTGTATTCAAAGAAGTATATTATTTAATCTGCTCTTGTAAAAACAAACCTTTAAATGTCATATGTAATATAAAATAAGGAACATCGATAAAAAAGAAGAATAAACATTTTCATGGTGATATGATTCTCAATAAAATGGAAATTATCGATTTTTGCATTGTGAAATATAAAAATGTATAACAAACAGTAATGAACAAAGAAAAATAATTAGTTTTATTATACGAAGATGCGTTATCTCCAATTACCAGGTTTACAAGTTTGTGTCTTTCTAATTGCGGTCCGTTTCGCGGTTTTCTTTGAGCTGGAACGCCATAGGATTTTCTAGCATTTTGAACTATCGATCCTGCGTCACTTTACTTAGATATTTACCGTCAACAGTATCCGATGTTCACTATTTAACAATTAATTTTAACGGTAGGTATCGAGAACATAATATGTTACGAAGGTCGTTCAAAACCAAAAACGTACTTAATTATAAGGATATTATATATTTTTTCTGTCTTATAACTTTTTGAGAGTGTCCTGGTATATTATGTAACGTCAATACCTTCAGACACTGCTTCCCAATACCTAAAAGTAAATATCGAATTACTTTTTCTAATGAGAAAGTGCCCCTCTACTCTCAGAAGGTATTAAGTGTACGATGTTCTTTCTAAAAATAAACGTATAAACTTGATATTACCTATAACTGTCCTTAGTTGTATTATCTTTCATTTTAAATGATCTGGGTAACAAAAACCAGATCATCTGATATCTTCAAACTTAAAAAAGTATATCAAATACATAATACATTGTGATATATAAAATTAACTTACAACTTACAAGTCTATACATTAATCAACATACAACAAATTCTATAATATATTAATATCAAATAAATTTCAATCTTCAAAAAATCAATATTTACTCTTAATAAATTAGAATAGAATAATAATTAATGGATAAATTTAATAATTATTTAAAAAATGTATGAAATATGACTGATTAAAACTAGTTGAATTATGATTTAATTTAAATTGAATTAGAAAAAGCAGTGTATGTGTAATAGATATTTATGAAATAAATTCAAATGTTTTCTTAAATAATTACATAGAAATATTTGTAACATTTCATTGAGTTCCAGTATAATATAAACAATAATTAATAAGAAACTTCGGTCATACTTAATTGGCAAACTTTAGCCTAACTTACATGGTTAACTTCAGTCAAACTTACTTGGCATACTTCAGTTATACCTACCAGTTTGACAAACTTGCTTTTTCGTAATTGAGTGCCCTAACATATCCAGTACTCATTACTTGCAAACTTCAGTCAAACCAGTTTGACAAACACGCTAGATCGGGTGAATGGGCGCCCTTAACATATCCAGTATCATTACTTGGCAAACTTAGTCAAACCAGTTTGACAAACACGCTAGATCGGGTGAATGGGTGACCTTAACATATCCAGTATCATTACTTGGCAAACTTAGTCAAACCAGTTTGACAAACACGCTAGATCGGGTGAATGGGTGACCTTAACATATCCAGTATCATTATTTGTACTTGGCAAACTTCAGTCAAACCAGTTTGACAAACACGCTAGATCGGGTGAATGGGTGACCTTAACATATTCAGTATCATTACTTGGCAAACTTCAGTCAAACCAGTTTGACAAACTTGCTAGATCGTGATAGAGCCCTTAACGTATCCACTATCGAATTTATATAGAAGCAAGTTGATTTTCATTTATATTGAAGGAGCTTATGAAATTCGAAGTATTTTAATTATTTAATTTATCCCGAGGACGGATCCCTGTGGCGTGCCACAAAAAAACTCCTAGCTTTTAAGAATCCTCCTTCATCCCTCCTTAAAAAAGACGGCACATGGACCAAAACAGATGACGACACTGCATCCGAATTCTCCTCCCACCTATCCACAATATATAGACCAAATCCCAACATTCAAGATCCATTACACACCTCCTCAATCCTCTCTGATCTTACAGCTCCTCTCCAACTGTCACCTCCTCCCAAAGCAATCACACCATCTGATGTACGCCACTCTATATCCAATCTACCCAACCGCAAAGCTCCTGGCCATGACCAAATAACAGGATTTATATTAAAAAACCTTCCCCGCAAAGCCATAGTCTACCTAACCTATATATACAATGCTATTCTACGCACTACCTACTTCCCAATCCTCTGGAAAACATCCATCATTATTATGATCCCTAAACCCCAAAAACCATCCCAACTCCCTTCATCTTACAGACCAATATCCCTCTTACCCATCATGGGCAAAATCTTTGAAAAGCTGCTCCTTAGGCGGATTCTCCCTATCATATCCTCAACCAACTCCTTACCTCCCCACCAATTTGGATTTAGAGAATCACACTCTACAATCCAACAATGCCACCGACTGGTAGATACCATATCCTCTTCCCTTGAGCAGAAAGAGTATTGCTCGGCTGTCTTCCTCGATGAAGCTCAGGCTTTTGACAGGGTCTGGCACCAGGGCCTGCTCTGGAAGCTCAAGAAAATCCTTCCTCACACTTACTACCTTATTATCCAATCCTACCTCTCCAACAGATTTTTCCGTGTAAAAGTAAAAAATTCCCTCTCCCCTGTAGGCCTTATCCAAGCAGGCGTTCCTCAAGGCAGCATCCTTTCTCCTATTCTATATAACCTCTACACAGCTGATATTCCTCAACATCCCTCCACACAACTTGCAACCTTCGCAGACGACAAAGCTATTCTTTGCACCCACAAAAACCCATCAGAAGCATCAAATATCCTTCAAGAGCATCTGAAAAGCCTAGAAACATAGTTTAAAAAATGGAGAATAAAAATCAATGAAACAAAAAGTGTACCAGTGACCTTTACGTTACGTCACTGATACTGCCCGCCAGTTCTCCTAAATAACGCAATTATTCCTTCAGCATCCGAAGTCCGCTACCTGGGGCTCCACTTAGACAAAAGACTTACATGGAACCCACACACACGCCTAAAAAGGATGGAAGTCAACAGACGCTACAAACTCCTTCTACGACTGCTAAACACTCGCTCAAAACTTCCTCTCCACCACAGATTACAAATATACAACACAATTCTAAAACCCTCCTGGGCCTATGGAATAGAACTCTGGGGCTCCACCAAACCATCGAACATCCGTCGCTTACAATCCCTACAGTCAAAAATCCTCAGGAAACTTTCTCATCTACCATTCTACGTACCAAATATTGTAATTCATAAAGATCTTAATGTCCCTTTTATTAGAAACCTGGCCATAGAACGATAATAAAAACTTTCACACCAAATTGACCTTGCACCCAAATCCAAATGTCCAATCCCTTTCCTCACTTACTATCCCAACCGCTCCTCGCCGGAGACTAAAAAGAGAATGGCCTAGGGACCTTGTAAACCTGGTAACTTAACATTTAAATCTACATGTAAATATATATGTAATAACAAATAGAAATATGCATGAGTATAATAAAACACGCTACGGAGTGTCACCACTGGGTGACCACCCGAATCAAGCCAATACCATGATGTCAACATAAATTGTAATTCACTACCAAGACTTCTTGTTACATAATGTATGTAGTTGAAGTTATGACAATAAAGAATTAAAAAAAAAAAAAAAAATTATCCCAAAAGATTAAGGTTTACCGCTACATCTCAAACAAACCTAATTCCAATTTAATTCCTCGATTAGTATTGAGAGGATGATTTGAACTACTCAAATGTTATGTTTACGATATTGATCTAGAGGATAGAGCATTGTTGCAACCACCAATCGTTATTAAGTCACGTACCGTGGCTTAGATTTCTGTTATTCTAACTTGTGGTTGTAAATCCAAACAAACTTATCCATTTTTGACCATAGCTTTAAGGATTAACCTAATACTGATAGAACAGATCTAACAGGGTTCTAATCAAAAACTTAAAATGTTATTTGAACATAGATTTTGAATTGGAAAAACAATTTTAAATTATCTGTTTGTTAACTGAATATGTTTAACTTTTTCGAATTATATTAATCAGTCAAAAATAAAATGAGTAATTAATTTATTTAAATTGATAATTTCAGGTGGGCTCCCTGGCAGCATGTTACTTTGGCAAACGCGGCCATGAAGTTCATCTTTACGAATATAGAAAAGGTAAATACTTTTTAAAATCAATTTTTAATGCACTAAATGCTAGATAAAAAAATAACTCAATAAACTCAATGTAAATTATATTTGAAAACTTGTATGAGACTGCTTCACAAACATATTTTAAATAAAACCAAGGAATCTTTTACAAGTTTTAATTTATACTGACACTATTATACATTCGATATTCGTTATTTTTCTTACTGCAATAGCATATAAGAAAAAATGTCCTATTAGGCTCTTCAAAAAATAAAAACCAAGAAATAAAACCCATCTAAATAAAAACCAAGATTGGCAAGTTCAAGTTCACGCAACAAAGAAAAGATAAATTCAACAAAAATCAATTAATTTAGATTCGCTGCTTTGTCAGCAGCGAAATTGTTATCGAATTCTTCAATATTAACAAATAGATAACATCAGCAATTCTTCAATTCACGAATAAGTCCATTAAAAGAAAGTTGATTCACAGAAGTTGATATTTTAAAATTGACATGTTTTCAAGTACCATTCTTATTTGATGATACTGTACAATAAAGTGTTCTTAAACCGCAAAGCTCTGATATCTTAGCAGAAACCATAATCCTAGCGGTCGTGACGTCTCAAACGTTGACAGTATAAACTAAATAACGTTGGTTCGTTGTTTATGGAGTGGTGAAGTATTAACGTCTTAGGAGAACGTCAAATAGTCGTGACGTCTTTGTTATGAACGCCATAGCGGTGAAATAGTTTTGCGACGTTTCTTCTTCTTCGATAATTTCTTGGTCAAATGGCTGTGACGTCTAGCGTGAACGTCATAGCGGTGAAATAGTTTTGTGAGGTTTTTTCTTGTTGTGTTGAAAATTGTATGCAATAAAATTAGTTCAAGGTTCAAGCGATGTAAACCAGCGAAGAGGGCGAAATATTGATTGATTTTGTAATGAATCAAGAGTAAGAGGCTCTCAATATCGTTTCAAGTTGGCATCAATGGTCACCGAAGGAGGTCATTCTACCTCAGTATGACTTCATTCCCATAGTTAAATTTCGGCTGCTAGAGTTAATACGACCGTAATTTTACGTCCATCGCAGTGACGACATGGCAGCTATATAAGGCCGCCACTCTACTAGCAATGAAGAGCTTTAGTATAAAGGCCGAGAAGAGTATTTCGCCCTCCAGAATCAATAAACTAGCCTTCGATTATCGAGTTGAGATTTTCTGTTGAGAGTTGCCTTAATGATTGTTAAAATTATAATGAAAACTTGCACTTTGGTGTGTTCTTACACTGGGTGCTAATCAAGTTTGGATCGAATGAAATTATTAAATATATTAAAATTTATCGTAGCTATGAATGCCTATGGAATGCCAAGCAACCAAGACCAAGAACGTTGTTATCTAACAAATATTCAAATTGTTCCTTCGAGAAACGTACCTTTTTTCTATAATATTTATCATTTTCGGTTTGTATTTCCTAGCAAAGAGTGTCTGAAGTACCAAGCTGATAGCATCTTTGTAACCAATCTTTTGCCCTAACTCTTTTGTCTTCTTCGCCTGCTAAATTCTTACCGCTAATGCTATCAGCAATAACAAGGACACCTCCATTTGCGTAGTTCATTTCACTACTTTTCCTTAAACTTCTTTTTTCTTGAAGGTTCGATTTTCTCGACAGGCACAGTTTCTCCAAGGATATGTTTAAGAGACTCTCCCCGTGTAAATACTCCTAAGTAATTTCCCAGAGCATTTAATCGTATGATAGTTAAGATAATCGTACGATTAGTTTACACGTATCGATTTTCTTGACAGGCCCAGTTCTAAATCGGTTTTAAGGATACTCTAATACATCTTAACCGTAGGATTATCCCTATAATAGGATTACCAATACTGATCTCTCTGATTCTCAGTTAATCAATCAATATAGTAGTAGTATATAGTTTTATGGAAACAACATATTCATGAATTGCAGAAGAAACTTAGGCAAGCTATCTATATTATGTTAAGGGCTAGAGATTTCCTCACAGTGGATCAGAGGCGCATCCTATATTACGCTATAGCCGACTCGGTATTAAGATACGGGTTGATCGGTTGGGGTGCGGCTCCATCTACAGTGAGAGAACCTATACAGATATTGCAAAAATCACTGTTAAGGGTCATGTTGTTTAGAGGAAGGGACGAGCCGTCGGCTCCTCTATTTAAACAATTAAATATACTCAATTTAGACCATATGTGGGAGATGACGGCTCTTCTTCATCTTTACAAGCATAACCAACATATTCCAAGAATCATCGGTAGAACAAGGGCTGCTCATAAAGAAATGCTAGTCCAACCTTTCAAGAAAACAGCCTTGGGACAGAGACAATGGAACTTTATCGCCACAAAAATTTACAGTAGTTTTCCCGATAATACAAATTTTGAATTGACCAAACCAGTTTTCACTTAAAAATTTAAATTTCTCTTAACAAATAAGCAAAATGAAGTAATATCAAAATAATCTATACTAAAAAAAAATAAATAAAAAATCGAACACCTATGTTACCAAGGTCAACTCCTTTCTTCTTCTTTATATCATTATCATTATCTATCTCATGTTTTATCTTATATTATTTATTTACAACTAAGCTAAGTAAGACCAACACACGTTGATACAATATAATCATCTGAAAATAGTTTATTTATATTTTGTTATTATAAATTGGTACAAATGTCGAGTAAATAAATATATGAGCAAATTAAATGAATGGTAAGAATTGAGTACTTTATTGAGTATTTTATAGGATATTTTATTGGAGAACATAAATGGTGTATAAGGTCAGACACAGAAAGCCTCCACAGCACAGGGCACTACGCCCTAATTAGTGGAGGATGTTCCGCTAAAATATTACAACTGTATAATGACTATCCTACTAGAATTAACTATATCAATAGTACCTTGTAATATTAAAAAAAAT
>KZ651997.1:63971-115442 GCA_001010745.2 Gerris buenoi | reverse complement strand
GCCCCCCCCCCCCCCAGATCTAGCCGCTGGATACGCCACTGCGTGACCTAATCAACATGGTTGATTAATGTTTTAATATCACACCTTAAGAGCCATCTACCACATTAACATTTCAATTATAAAGGTGCGGACTTCAAATTATTCCACTTTATTCCTATTTCCTATTTAGATAAAATGTAGCTAAAGTTTTTTAGATTGTATAGCTAAAATTTGGTCACAAACCGCGGTTTTGACATCTGTCGTCTGTTTACTGATTATTTGCTATAATGATTTTCCAAACAGATTATTCTTAACACAAATAACTACATTTCGATTAAAAATAAATCTACTTCATTCTATATTTAAAACTTATGTCAGTCGAGGCAACGTTGTTAGGACACAAGTATACAATACCCAGAGTATACATTTCGGGAGACCGCAATATACTTATTGTTTTCTAGTTTACTTGAAACAAAGGATAGGGTTACTTTTGACTATTTTAAAAATTCTTCTTCTTTCATCCCTTGCTTTTGATTCAAGGTTCGAAAAGAAGCACTGATTCGAATTTAGTTTTAAACTTTAGACTAGTTTTAACTTTATAAACTTTAGCTTTAAAGTTTAGACAAAGTTAAAACTATTTTAATTTCATTAGAAATCGGTTTGAAAATAGACTTTTTTAATATAATATAACCACAAAACCAGTTGGAAACTTTTCTTCCGCTTTGTTCATTTTAATTTGAAAAACAGCATGATGAAATATTCTAAGCAGGAGGATTAGGGCGCTAGAGGATAACACACTCCTTCTTACTTTAAATCACAAAAAACAATTGAGAAGAACTCCCATAAAACCCAGTTTCTGTGGTTGGCTTTAAATACAGAAAAAATGTATACCCTACTAAAACTAATCATTCCAAACTATTGTACTTAATAAAAACCGAAACTGTAATAAAATTACATAATATCATATTTAATTGATTTAAAAAAAAAATTAAAAATCATTTAACAGATAGTGGTCGTCGTGGTTTTCAAGAAATAATTTCTTTCCACGTTTTTTTTTTTGGAGTAGTACCATCAAATTTGGAGCTAAAATTCATTTCTTGATTTCTCCTCGGGGTATGATTTTTCTGAACATGTATGTTAAATCTTTTCAAAATCAGCCCTATAGTTTAGGCTCCACACTTCTGCACAGACGACAGACTACAGACATAAATGTTTAAAAAAAAAAAAAACACTTTTTGGTCCCAAGAAACCACAGTACGAGTAGATCCATCAAAATCTCAAAATCGAATTTTCGTTCTATCATAACACTTTCACTTGATATTCGAAAGTAAAAATGAAATTAACAACTTCTTAAGAAGATTGAGAGATTGTTTCTAAATCTGATTTCCAAGAGAATTCTGTAACTGATTTGTAAAGCTAAATATTCAAAGAAAGATGTCGAATTGTGGCAAGATGGAGTACCCTCGTCTTCGAAAACTAACTTCGTTCTAAATATAGATTCATCATTTCATCTCGAAATGCCGATTAACTGAATTCATTTTATATAGTGTAAAAAACTTAAAAAAAGACTTTATTAAAAAAAAAAAAACATACATATTAAAAAGGTAGCGAATATATATATATATTTTCATAGAAATAATGTATATATTTATCTGAAATGAAGAACTCACTCTCGTTTAATAAGTTTTAAAATGGACTGAAATCAATTTTATGCGCTTTATTAAATAGAAGAGCAGTCATTTTTATTTTGAATTTTACTACATTTTTATTAGTTTGCATTCTTGTTTGTTTGTTTGTTCAGTACAAATCTTGCAATCGATTTATAACTAACTTCCCGAGTAGCTAGGCATTTGAAACTTTTAAAATTTTAGAATAGCTCAGAAAACGTTGATAATGCATTATTTTAATACTTTTAGCCATTTTTCAGCAATATTTAATTCGTTTTCAGCTGATTTTGCTGTATGAAAAGTTAGTTCGGAAAAAATCCGCAAGATGATTGATTGACATATCCCATATTTACGATCTTCATTTTGACAGGTTTCAAATTTACGATTTATGACAGAAAATATAAAAACGTAGTATATAAAAAGTTCTTTTTATCTTACCATATATTAGTTATTTATTTATTAGAAAAACTGTTAAACAATTCAGGGTTCAGGGATTGAGTAAGAATGGCTAAAAAATAATAAATTGATAGGGAATAAAAAATATGTGTGTGGCTCTTACGCATTAGAAGTGAAAATTACTTCTAGAATTCATTGCTCTCTTTAATTGTTTGACGAATTTATTATTTCAGGATTAACAAATGGTTATGGGAAATTTCATTAAAAAAATATATATATATTGATACCCAAGGCAACTACATTCATTCCAATAAAAATACACTGCCAATTAGTGTGGCACATAGCTTCCTCCCATGCTATCTTGTAGTTTATTGTTATATTGGATTAACGATTTATTACTTTATTGTTTATTGTGTAAGAATAATTAACAGTTTTTAGCGATCTTTAACACTTTATAGGTCTGGTACTTGACTTAACTTATATAATTCTCATTGATTAGGGGGAGGGTCAGGAAACCTAGGGATGGGTTGCCAAAATATTAGTAGGCTTAAGCTATTTTGTTTTTTAATTATCAAGTATTATAAACTATCAAGCCCCTATGAATTATTTGGGTGAAAAAGTTAAATAAAGCTTAAATATAACATAATGTATCAATGTGTAATGGTCTAGACAAGAAGAGCTAAAATGTATTATTAAGTTATCCATTTAAACAATAACCTACTCAACCAAATCCGAAAAACTAAAGAAAACAGTTATTTTCAATTTATCCTAAGAAAAAATAAACATAACAATATACACTCCATAACAATTATTAATCTACTATTAAAGAGCTTTTCAACGATGTACATCATTATTTAAAATATTAATTTTGACAATTGTACCCCTGTACCCTTGGGTTCAATAATTATATTGAAATAAACAAACAATCCAATAAGGCATAAAATAACCTAATAAAGAAAAATAAACCACTTACAAAATTATGAAAAATTTATTTAACCTCTTTTACCTGCAAAAAACCAACAAATCGGTACGAAAGTACGGGTACAAATTTTTATAAAAATAAACAAATAAAACCGCTTTAATGTACAAATCAAGGCCTTTCAAATGATATACGACACAATACTGAAATCGAAAAAAAGTGGTCACGTGACCACGGCACTCGGGAAAAAGTTTACTCTCAATTTCTCAGGTAATAGGACGAATTAAAAACATACCAAACACTTAATTTAAAGGGCATTAGTGACAGATTAAAGCCCAAAAATCAGAATTAAAATCGGTCAACAATTGCCAAAGATATGAGAGCTTAAAGGCAAAAATTGAAAAAATTAAAACCAAAATTGCCCCATTTAGGGTACAACCGATAGAGATACGACAAAATGTCCTATTACCAAAATTGTAGATCATTAAAAATCAGACCCGGTTTGTGCAACCAGTTTTTCAATTAGACAAAGCGTTAATTTTTAAAAAATTTCAACACAGCTACGACCGTTTTTCTTATTTTAAGGGGTGTCGCTGTAGGTTTTACTAAAAAATTGTATTTGAAAAAAATGTTCGTCTCATTGAATAGATATGGTTTGATTTTTTTCCCGACCGAAAATTCCAATTTTAAATTTGAAGTTCACGTTTACGCGAGCGTTGCGCGTGAACGCTTGAACGGATAACGTTGTCCAACGAACTCGTCCTGAGCATTAGCAAAATGAACATGTATACCAAATTTCATCAAAATCGGTCAAGAATTACTCAAGTTATCGTCGCACGTTTCATGATTCACGGACACACAGACCGACAGACAGACAGACAGACAGACAGACAGACACGGAACCAAAAATGTTCCCTGATGTCTGAAACGGATTTCTGTCTTGGAATTTTTAAAATCGGAGGCATAAAACTTTTTTGTTCTCAAAAGTGAACACAATGCTTCCGTTGCCTTCGGTAAGCTCGGAAGCAATAAATGTTTGTTTTGAATTGCTGGTATTTAAATAGAAATAATAACCCAAATAACCGTTACACAATTTCATTACAATTAATCTGTAAAACGTTACACTTGGACCAGTCTCAAATCGCAAACTTCGTTACACGATTTCACTACATCAAAAAAATTCACTCTACCACCGCTAAAGAAGTTTCACTTCAGAAACTATATCAAATGATATCCTAGGCTTGTGAACTTAGTTTTAAACGTAATAAATTTAAACATTATTTTGTAAATAATGTTATCTCTGATTCGAAACATTTTCCTTTCTTTCTTTTAAAAACTTAATTTACAAGCCTAGAATACCTTGATATTACTTTTTACTATATAATTTATATTATAATTGAGAAGTGTCCCGAAGACACACCTCCAAATTATTTGTTTTTGCCAAGCTAAGACAACCACATTTATTTCAATAAAAATAAATGTTGGTTTTGATTTGTTGTACTTTAAATAGATATAATAACTTATATACAATAACAACTAAAATAATTTACTGAGTTTTACTTTTTTTCTAAATATAGAATTAAGCCCGTTAAATATAATTTAGACTCTAAATTATATTTAGGATTGATAAAATAATGCCTCTAAATTTTAGAGGCATTATTTTATCAATCCTAGAACCTTAATTAATATTGTGATTTAATATAGTTAGCAAATACCTTCCATAATGAGGTTTGTAGCTGTGTAGACTGAAAAAAATTTGTGAAGAAAAAAATGTAGTTTAGTTATTAGATTAGGGGGATAATTTTAACGTGATATTTACACTGTGCATTGGTAACTATTTGAAGAGAGTAACGACATCTTTGAATATTTATTTTACTCTGTATTTTTCTCATACGCATATATTATATTGTAACGTCGAGCGTTGAGTTTATCCTACAACAAAGCTAATAAATTAATTTTTGAAATGGCTATATCCATTGTGGGAAAAAGATGGGTTTACTTTTCTAAATGGGGAAATATTTCATAAATTTTACATTTTTCAAATTTATATTTTACGAATATGGTCCATTTACAAAATTAAACTTTATCTTGTATAAGAAAAAGAAATACAATATTTTTGATAATTTAGCAAACGAAACAGCATACGTTTACAGATTTCAGTTGTAAAAAAAAAAAACATAGTTTCGGCAACTATTTTTTGGTTCTTTTAATATGACTGTATTTCTTTTAAATGCCGAAAAACTATTAAATTAGGAAACATTAAATTTGAGATTAATAGAGAAAAAATCAAAAATAAAGAAGGTAAAGTCAGAGTAAATCATGCAGTTTTGAGTTTAGATGTACTGTTCCTTGAATTTCTATAAAAAGAAACCAATATTTTATATCTCAGGAGTGCAATCTGGCGTTAGTAATGTCTAATGAGTTCAGAAGTAGACTTTATTTTTCAAAATATCGGTTTATTTTATAATTTTAATTTACCTTGTAAAAGGAAGAAAAGTAAAAGAAAGTCTAAGATTAATTTATTTTCTAATTTTAATCTATTTAAAAAAAAAACTATGTCAATTAATGTGGCACATAGCTTCCTCGCAAAGAAAATACCAAATTAAGAAAAATACCATAAATATCAAAAAGTTGGAACGGCGCGGCACTGTTCCAGTAAATATTTAATAAAATCGGAGAAGTTTAAACATTTGTTAAAGAAACAAAGCCTCCAACAAGCGCCAAAAGTTAGCGCATCTATAATTTATTTAATAAAAAATATAAAACTGCAATCAAATCGTAGAAACCTCTGTACAAAGGCCGGGCCACACCTGTCCGCACNCCACATGTAAACTAACTACAAAAAACTATTTTTCCGTAATCTTCAAAAACAATAAATGCATTTTAAGGTTAAATCATTACCAAAACAAACGGCAGTTATAAAAATATTGATTGTTTACAAATTGAACAGCTGACGCTGAGAACTACTAGGGCTATCTGCACGCCGCGGCCCGGCCTGGAAGCGGCCGCGTCTCGAACTACTAGCGGCCCTGTAATGGAAAAACCATACATTATTACCGGCCCCAGGGCTGTAATATGGATCATTACCGGCCGCTCAGGATAGGAATTTTTACAAGTGGAGGGCTATAAAAATAATTTCAGGCTTGAAAATGTCCAAAATTGGGGACGAAATATCGCAAAAATCCAAGTGTTTTTTTTTTTTAAGAATTGTATATTATATTCCTGAAGACACAGATTTTTTTAGATTTAAAGAAAACATTATTGAATATTTAAGGGGACAGCAACGGAATATGGATGGAACACATAAATTAGTGTCAGCAAATGTTTATTGAACAAAAACGTAGAGTATATTTTTACTCAGAGTTAAATCTGCTAATTTTAAAGACAACAACATTGGCGAATTCTATGGACCGTTTTGGCACTTCTTTACACCGTTATACTTATACTCTTATAAAAAAACAGAAGTGTGATATTCATTTGTCATTTGTCCCGAAGTACAGTGGACTAAACAACCCTTTGTCGTAATAAATATTTAGACAACAGAATGTATAAATAATTATATCTATTTATATTAAAAAAAAAAAAAAAAAAAAAAAAAAAAAAAAAAAAAAAAACATAGGGGAGTAGTCGTAGTAGTAGTAAGGTCCTAGTACTAGTACTAGACGGGACGGACGAACCACTTGTTCGAACCTAGCAAATAGGCCATCACTTACGCCCTTTTTACTATACCCGTGTTAGAGAGTTCCAGCCACTTCACACATAAGGGAGTAACAATCTAAAACAGTACCAACATTTCGACATTTTCAAGTATTGGCTATGGCACATAAACTCAAAAAGCGTTACTAAAAATCGACACCAAAAAGCGTTACACGTGTAACAGGGAATTAGAAGAATATAGGAGGTGTGCGGTGTGCAAGTCTGCCCGCTCCCGGTATAGGGTCTCCCCCTAGCGCGTTTGGTAGGACCTACCCTCCCCTCTCCTCATTCCTAATAATTTTACGTACTATTATTATTATTATTATTATTAAAAGTTACATTTAGAAAAGTTATAATGTGATTCATAATAGCTAAAGATATCTAAAGTTTTTTTTTTTGTTTAGTTTGCAATGGAATCTGAATATTTGCACATTTGGCCACGAGGAAGCTTCATGTTGATAGCTCTGCCGAACCAAGACAAAAGTTGGACGGTAACACTGTTCATGTCGCATCAACAGTTCAAAGCTATCACCACATCAGACCAATTGGTTGATTTCTTTAGCAGGAACTTTCCTGACGCTCTTAGACTCATAGGACAGGATCGTCTTGTAAAAGATTTCTTTCATTATCAATCTTCTAATCTTCTCTCGGTCAAGGTGAGTTTGACAGGAATTGATAAGTGAACAATTAAACATTATTATATGTCTGCGTTAACATGCATAGTAGTAAGGTCCTAAAACTAGTAGTAGGACGAACCACTTGTTCGAACCTAGCAATTAGGCCATCACTTAAGCTTAGCCCTTTTTACTATACCCGTGGTAGAGTTCCAGCCACATCACACATCATACCTCTGTACATTGTACCGCCAAAGCGAGTATGATTTGATTAGTGAGCCATAATATAAATCAGAGCATCACGGCGAGGAATCGAACCCACGATCTCGTACTGCTCATAATTCAGTGATGGCCTAGCAGACGTGGTAAGTAATTTAACCCACATGACCACGCTGGCTCTCCAAACATGCCTATGGGCATAGTCTCTTATATAATCATTTGATTCATAAACAGAGGACAGGTTCATAAATGTTAGAGAAATAATTTTTATTACGTTTACTTATTATTAAGTGCCCTTTACTCTTCTAATTTTCCAACATTCTCAAATTTAGTGTTTTTGTTACGTAGCACTCATACACCTTTCTGGACGTTTGTGTTTCATAACTAAAGTTATATCATAACTTGATAGTACTACATGCACTCAGGTTTACCTGTAGAAGGTTACCTGTCAGATATAATATACCGCAACAAGTATGGCCAGTATAAGATTTTTTCGAGGCAACTTTAAATATTCATTGATTATTATTGCTGTATTTAAGTCAATTTTAAATCTACAAACTAAATGCTCAATTTATACTTAACTTTTTAATTATGATTTATCTTTTATTTTATTTAGTGTTCGCCGTATAATGTTGGCTCGAGAGCTGTTATAATAGGAGATGCTGCTCACGCTATGGTTCCTTTCTACGGCCAAGGAATGAATGCAGTAAGTACATATTAATTATTCAAGCTATTTTTATTAACTATTGTTTGCATTATCCCATTGATAAATTGACCTCAACTTTAAGAATGGAGAGCAAATCGTCTCAGCACCTATTAGAAGGTTATCTTTTGAACTGAGCTGTTAGAACAAAGGAACTAGGGCTGCTAAACATCGATGTTTTTTTTCCTATATTTGGCATCGAACCAAGAATAATGACAGACAAAGCATCGAAAGAAAAAAATCGATACAGCGATGCTTCCGAATAATCAATGTTGAAACAAATTTTAAAGTTATGATGCGAAGAAACAGGTCGACGATTCCGATATTTGATTCCTTTGCTCCTGTGGACAAACATCAATGTTGCCGATACATCGAGAGTTCAACATNGGATATTTCAAAGCAAAATTGATAAGAAAGGCAACTATGGCCTGCCTACCTGCAAAGTCGTTAAACGAAGATGTGAAGAAAAAACTTATTTCATTCACTACCTTAGCAAGATTTTTTGGTAATATTCGCGTAAGGAAGGGGTTTAAGTCGTAAAGGAGCGTTTCTAATAGTTCAATTCAAACCATTCATAACAGGATTTCACCTTTAATCAAAAACATAATATGTATATTACGAGACAACCTGCGCAAGCCTGAACTCCAAGTTTAAGGAACTCTTAGAGTAAGTCCCTTGTATATACATTCAAAAGAGTGCGCCCTTTATTTCCGAACCCATTAACGCAACGCCGTTACTAATGAAATTCTTATAGATTGGAATCTTAATTTTCAGATAGAATAAGTTATGATAAATAGATAATTATTTTATTTTATTTTACACAGGGATTCGAAGATTGTTACTTGCTGGACGAGCTTTTGCACGATAAGGGCTTATCTTTGGATGAAGCACTAGAAACATTTTCAAGAACAAGGCCAGCCAATGCTCATGCTATCTGCGATCTCGCTATGTATAATTATGTTGAGGTAAATACAAATAAATGTGTTTTATTTGTAGAGATGTGCGTTATTTAACGTAATAGGTAAAATAATAGGGTTCCACCTGTGTCACCTATTACTGACGTTACAGTGACTTGGTTAAAGCCACGGATATTAGACTAGATATCTAGTCTAATATCCGTGGTTAAAGCTATTAAATTTGTCACAGGTTAACTGGCCCCTAAAGAATATTAAGGTTAAGGTAAGTGTAGGAAGTAAGAGTGGTATTAGTGGGGAAGGTTCCTTTTCCTACATGTGTAATCTTTAATCCTTTGGCCTGTACCCTTTTCTACTTAGCAGAAAGCCCTCTCTCTACCTGGTTCCGTTCCACACAGTGACAAGTGACATGACAAGGGATAAGATATAATAAATATTAAATATGAAGATTTGAATACTGAAACTGGAGATTCCAATACCTATTATTTTATAAATAGGTGACAAAGTCACGTGTCACGGAAATAAGAAAGCCCTAATACCTAATACCCAGACTTTTTTTCAGTGACAGTGACACCTATTAAAAAAAGAATAGGTAATTGGCACCTAATACCAGATCTGGTCACGAATCCTTAAACTTCCTTTCACTGACAGTGACTTTGTCACCTATTAATAAAATAATAGGTACCTATTACCAACTCGGAGCTGGAACGGTGTCATCTATTACTCATATTTAATAGTTTAGCCTTAGCCCATCCCTATATTTGATTTTTATACAGATGCAATTAAAATCTATTTTTATAACAGAGTAATTAAACTGTTATAAGATCTTTTTTAAAAGTTAAAAATGTAAGCAATGAATAATTTGTCGCTAAAACGAGTTTTTGTCGACGACTGAAACTGAAACTGAATGAATCTCATAAGTTTTCAAGCTTTTGCAGTTACAAAAAAATTAGTTGTATTAATTACCGAGTTCTTGTAAAATTTCCAATTAATAGAAGGATGTTCTAGTTTTTTAATATAATAGCAACTAAATTTAACATTGTAAATGAATAAAACGAAACAACTTTGAACTTTATTTCCATGCCAAAAACTTTCCAATTAAAAATAATGATTATCGAACATGATAAGGCTGCAGTATATAAAATATTGATGTAATATTTATTTTATTATTTTAAAATTACTAATAAATATAAAAGGTCGGGTATTGATTACCCGCCGGATAGAATTTTATTTACAGAAAATTTTAGTAAAATTCTTTTTAATATAATAAAAACCTAACAACTAACAAATAGAAAACACTGGACGACGTAATAATGTACAGAAGAATTTTGTTCCAGAAAGTTTTGTATAAATATCGGACTGATTTTTCTTTTTATCTTTCAAGAGCCTATTTTCAAATAAAAATTTGAGTGCGGTCAACTCAGAGAATCAAAATCTAAATTTGAATCCTCGAACAAGCCACATTAGATTCTGCCAAAATTGGGATATTTCAAAGCAAAATTGATAAGAAAGGCAACTATGGCCTGCCTACCTGCAAAGTCGTTAAACGAAGATGTGAAGAAAAAACTTATTTCATTCACTACCTTAGCAAGAGATGAAAGATCTAGAAGATAAATATCTATTAATATTTATGCAGGAGTACCTACACAATTCAAATTGCGACCCTTTTTTTGAGAGGTGTCCCCCCTTGCTACTCTCAATTTCTGACCAAGCAAGCAGTTACGCTCTCTAATCCTGGACGATTTTATTTTGTTATCACTTGTTTATGTTCACAGATGCGAGATTTAGTTGCTACAAGTACATTTTTATGGAGGAAGAGGTTAGATACACTGCTTTATTCTTTGGCACCTTCAAAATGGATACCACTCTACAACTCAGTTACATTTTCTCATATGGATTATTCCAAGTGTATCTCCAACCGAGCAATGCAGGATAAGGTAACATTTTATCAACAATATCTTTTAAAAAAATGTACAAACTATGATATTTAATAGGGATAGGGAAGCTAAGAAAAATTTGTTTCTATACTCTAAATTGACTATGCTTAGATACTAGATACTAGGCATCGCGTGGCTCTATCATTGAAGCGAGCGTATTGCAATAAAATACTGAATATTAAAATTTAATTCATGATGAATGTCATAGTAGAAGATAGGTGGAAGAGTGTAGTGTGGAGTAGAGTGGGGGTACTCGGTACAAAGCTCACCTTTCTAGATATAACCTATACTACACCACTATAAGAATCTTAACCACCTGCCGTAGCTTTTAAACAATTATTATAAATGTATTTCTTCATTACGCAAAAACTACTGCTTGTATCAAGTTTAAATTTTACATGCCTGTTCCAATTGTACTTTAGACGATGTATATGAAGTTTTATTAAAATCGTTGCGTTGGGACCTAAGATATCGGTAAAAAGGTTGTTTTCTTTATTTTAAACGTTTAGGTCCGCTTTAATAGTTTTAGCGATCTTTATTAATTCATGGTGGTGTCGCTGTTTGTTTTACTAAGAAATGTTATTTGAAAAAAAATGTTCGTCTCATCGAATAGGTGATGATAGAATTTTTTTCCGTCCTGAAATTCCAATTTTAAATTTGAAGCTGACGTTTTCGCGAGCATTGCGCGCGAACGCTTGGACGGATCACGCTGTCCAACGAACTTAGCCTGAGTATTAGTAAGAGGAACTATACCACATTTCAAAAAAATCGGTATACTTTTACTCAAGTTATCGCCGGACACGTAAACGTTACAGACAGACAGACAAGATGCATATTTCGTTGAATGTAAGAAGTTCGCTTCAATTATCTTAACAATCTAATTTCTTTTTTAAGAATTCTATACTAACAAAATATATAATAGCGCTCAAGAATTTTGTAGCACAGACAGACTGCTTAATAATTAGCAATAATTATTCTAAATGGAAGAACTTCAAGAATAAATAAATAGTTATAAGAATTAATTTTAAGGATATAAATATTTTAAGTGGTGTCTAGTGGGCGTGACTTTTCGGGGGAGAAGAGTGGAGACTGCACCTACAGCTTCTAGACACATGAATATATACATATATGTAAATAAACATAATTTTATTTATTTTTCGTTCAAAAAATACAAAGCAGATGAGTGGAGATTATTTTGATGTGCAGTTTCGTAATTGGAATCTCGTATTGGCGAATTTCTTCGCAGATAAGCACGGTAGCACCGTATCAGTTAACTCCTAAGGTTACTGTGAGCTGTGATCCTAGCCACATTTTACTTTTTCAAAAAGAGAAAAAATATTGGGATGGCCCAAAAATTCTATTTTGATAGATCTAAACGTTATGAGGTCTCTGGTGTCCAAAAAAGTGGTTTTTAAAAAATGTGTCTCTGCAAACGCCTGGGGCCTGGAGCCTAAACTACTTGGCCGATTTTGACGACATTTAGCATACACCTTTAAAAAAAATCATATCCCGAGGCGAAATCGAGAAATGAACTTTAGCATAAAATTTGTGGGCACAACCCCCCAAAACTCAAAAAAAACTTGAAAAAAGGTATTTCTTGAAAACGGTTCCGACGATTTTGATTAAACCATTTTAAAATCTAGTCCATTTACATACAAATCTAACAATATAAGCTGTTTTCTCGGGAAAAAATCTATTTCCTGAGAAAATAGCTTTAAACACGGACGCCAAGACCGGGTTCGATTCCCCGCCAAGAATAAATTATTTTTATAATAAATTTTGATAAAATGTTCAATATTAATTAAATGTACTTACGCAAAGTAATAAAGGGAAAACACTGAGCTAAGTAATTATGAATTTTGTATTCGTACATGAGAAAGCTTGTCTGAGTTGTCTTAACCGATTTTATCCCCAGCACTCGAAGAACACAACACAGATGACAACAGACCTTTCCAACAAAATCGAGCGACTTGTCATGCTGCTCGAATTTCAATGGATTTGATGAGGCTTACATTTCCCGAACTTCTTATCAGTCATCACGGTGATTTTCCATGGCTTACCCGTTCACTAAATTTTACGGCTCCTGATTTTTTCTTTTGGGATTTTTTTTTTTTTTTTAATCCAAGCTTCAAAAACAACCCATCAAGAACCATTGCTGATTTGAAGGGGCGAATTCGCTAGGAAATCAATTGGACCCTTGGAAACACTTCGTAACGTCATGGGTAGTTTTTCAGTCAGACTTAGACAATGGTGTCGCTAGCTAATTGTCAGAGAGTATCTTTTAAAAAAATAATCATTTTTCATTCATTATATTAATTTCTACTTATCTAGTTTGTATTTCTTGAACGCAAAATAAATTAAAAAAAAAAAAAAAAAACCACTGTCATGCACCATGATTTAATGAGCGAATTTTCAAATAAATCTGCGTATTATCTGCGCATGTATATGTCATTGGAAAGCTCTTTAAGAGTACAGTAATTGTTATTACACTTTTTTCATTATAAGAGGAGGGTAAAATGGAAAAAAACGTTTGTATGCTATTTTTGACCCCCCTAAATTGTCAAAATTTCACCCCTACATGGACTCCAAAAATTCTGGCCAACGAAGTCAGCCTTTCTTTTGATATTATTGACATTTTGAAATTGGTTTGGACTTTTTAAGTGCATCCTAAGGGGAGATATCGTCTGGAGTAGCACATACATAGATACATAAAAAAATGTTAAATTTCAGAAATTGATTAGGAATAGTTTAAAACGGATTTCCATGGAGAAAATTTTCAAAAATTTTGAAGTAATTGCAATAGCTTAATTTTCTTCGAAAATTCGCTAATATTGATTCTTATTTTTCCGGGTATCAGAAGGGGCGCCAGAAGCGGTAGATGCTGCAGTCCCTATCCTCCCAATCAGTAAAGCCACGCCAATCAGCACCCGCCAAAATCGTACCGTTTGACTGCTGTACTTATAATCCTAGCCAACGCAGTAGTTAACTGCAGAGAGAAATAAATATTCCCATAAAATAAACTTTTTGTTATCTATATTTGTTTTAGATGCTAAAGCGCATGCTGATGGCTGCTGTGGTAGGTGGAATTGGAATTGTCATTGCTGTATGGCAAAGAACATTTAGGAACTACATTTTTCGAAGACATTAATTTTCTTAACATTCCTATATGTTATTCTAATGTGTATTATAATTGACTTGAAATTTATTTTTGTATTTTTAAGAAAATAAGAAAACTAATATTTCACAAATTTAGCACATTTTAAATTATTTAAGCAAAGCTACATTATACTTAAAATTGTAAATAAATAATATGAATAAATAAATAACACTTTTTAAACAATTTTACTATGTTTGTTTACTCCTCGCTGCGAAGCGAAGTTGCTACAATATGAAATAAATATGAAAATTAATCAAAAAAATATAAGCTTAAATGTAGATTTTAAATTGACTTTTGTAAGTTGCTAACATTACTATATCGAATACAGCACTGTTTTTTTAAGTCCAAACTAAACAAAACAGTGAAAATAGAACTGGTTACAGATTGTTTCAACCAGCAAAATGAAGGTGGGTTTATAGTAAGCATTCAGGTGAGTTCAATAAGCAGTATGTTTAGAGAGAACATCCTGTACTATTGTTATTTCCCCTTTCCCCCCTAGAACACATCTAGCCTAAAGTATAAAAAAAAAGATAAATGAAGTAATAAATAATTATAACATTAGAAACTAAAAGGATGTAGGCATACAATACGGGAGGGGGGAATGATCCTATTTTTGTGCCATGTCATGCACCTTTCGTTCATTTAATAGCAGGAAATAATAGTCCCAGTATACATAAAAAAAAGGTTTGACTAACTCGTAACAATTAATTGTGATACTGAATGTTTCAATTTTCAGCTAAATTAAATTTAATTCTTTAATATCACAGAAGCTAGATTTTTCCTGGGAAAACAAATAATGCACGGTTACTTAGATTTTTAATTTAATTGGCAACGTTTTAGAATTTTTTATTACAAATTGTCAGAAAAATGTTTAAGAAATAATATTTTTCCATTTTGTTGAGTATTTAGAGGGTAGGGCCCCTAAATTTAAAGCGAAAATTCATTCCTATATTTTTCTTGGGCATGATTTTTGAACATTTAAGCAAAAAAAACCTACACGGCACGGCCTAGTATAGAGTATTAGAATTAGAATTATTTTGTCTATTTAATATGATTAGAATTACTATAAAAATATATTTGCACCTAGTATAAGGAATTAAATGACAGATATCAAATCAAAGGATCACATACCTCTTGCCTCGGGAATGATGTCACAGTTCCCTTGATATTCTGCTCAGCACCACCTCCTCCCTCTTACCGGCCATTTCTCCTATTCTTGGGGGGTATCTCCCAACTCTCTCTTACACACAGTTTAGTATAAATAACTCTCACTGAACTTGTTTGTTTACAAAACTTTTTTAATAATATAGATAGATATATGAATAAAAATACAAAATATACTATTAATAATTTTATTTAATGTAGTAGTAATTATATTTACAAGATATGAAAGCACACGTGTTTTTTTTTTTCTTCATAATTTTTATTCCACTAAAATATTGG
Organism: Gerris buenoi; assembly: GCA_001010745.2. NCBI lineage: Eukaryota > Metazoa > Arthropoda > Insecta > Hemiptera > Gerridae > Gerris > Gerris buenoi. The sequence continues at coordinate 99,798 of KZ651997.1, read as the reverse complement.
GTTTTTAATTTAATTTATGGACATCTTTGTTTTAAATAACACTTATAAATGATTATGAAAAACATTTTAAGTGGAATAGTACAAAAAAAAAACCCTGTGAAATTATACCAACCAGGATGTAAAAGTATACAAGTGAGCAGGGTAATTGATTTAATGGAATCAGGATTTGCATTTAGCTGTGAATTAATGGAAAGGAAATTAAGGAGAATAGGAAAAATGTTGGATTAAAAAAAGAAATAAATACATCACTAAAAAAAAAAAAATAATAATAATAATAAGATCTCTCATGAAAAATGTAGATGTTTCAGATCCTCCCTTTTCTTAAAAAGTAAATTAAAATAGGAGATTACTCAATATCAAATAGAGTAATTGCATCATTTCACATATAAATGAATTTTATAATTATTGGTGAATATAAGGTTTGTAATTGTATTCTTCAAAGCTGCAATAATTTCTCAGTTATTTTATTAGAAACAATTCAAGCTTTTGTTGATATGTTAAAGAGATTATACCATAACACTTCTTAAAGCTTATTTTTGATGTTTTATTTTATAAACAAATATAATATACAATGTAAGCTCACATGTTCATCAAAAATTTTAGATGGATCATTTGTCAATTATTGTACTAATTATTTTAAATTGAACATTTTGATTATCTTATCAACTGTTTATGAATGCAAATACTCTAGAATTAAAAAAACCAAAAAAAAACCAAAAAAAAAAACCAGATTTACATATTTTTTTTCAAATATTACAAGTTTATATTTGTTTAAAACAAATTCTCAAGTCAAATAATATCAGCTATTGATTTTAACTCATTCAAATCAAAGTAACTTCACTAAACTCTTTTAAATGATCTGAGTCAAAATATATTAACTTATGAGAGATTTACAGAAAACGTAGAGAGATTTTTCAGTGATGAATTTGATATATGATACAATTATTCTAATTTTCAGATTTAGAAATCTGATAGCAGAGATAGAGTCGTATCATATTTACTCCTTTTCTGCTTTATACATAGTAATTTAACAACCCTAACATATATTTATCTAAGGCAGCATTCAATATTAAATATATTACACTAAAAAAAATAAATCAAAAATAAAAAAAGAATAAAAATTAAAAGACAAGAATAAAAAAAAAAATCAACGGACATTAAGACAATAACCTAATAAGCATATGTATGAAAAAATAAGATAATTAAATAAATAAATATTAACTGTGAACAAATAAAATGTATATTCAGATTTTAAATTCAATACAGTAAGTATAAAGATCTCATGATTTAGGATGAATGAATATAAAAGTTGTACTGGCATATTTCTTAACACAAAAGAACATTTTATTATTATTAAAAAAAAACCAATAAATTATCGACCTAATGAATTAGAAAGTATGGAAGAATAATAATTAAAAGTGAATTTAATGCAATTCAACAAATGCATTTTTAAAAATAATAATACATTAATAAAGGCATTTATTAAGGTATTATTAAACCTATATCTTTATAGTCAAGGCATCAATGACATAAGTCTTATATTATAAAATTCTTTGAAGTTCATATCTGTGATTTTATTAATGACAACGATCTCTCAAATTTTAGCAGTGAAAAGAAAAGACCAATGGTTTAAGAACTACATAAGATAATGAGGATATTGCATACACAAATCACAAGATGTGGCAGATTTCAAAACACAAGTTTTTTTCTTAGGTCCAGTTCTTATGATCAGATAAAAAGGTGTAGGAAATGTCAGAATTTGAGTTGTTATTCTTCAAACATGATTTACTCAATCTTAAATAATATGCCACAATGTACTGAACATTTTTCTTACATTATGTTATTAACAATAGAGATCAGTCACTTCTTAGTGGGTTTAATTGTGTGGACCATGTGTTATCCTCCATAAATAAAACATGGATTATTATTGGTGTTTTAACTTTATCATAAGAGCACCTTAAGTCTTTTAGTATACATTGTTGACAAGGTCTTTAATCCTTGTAGGTCTTGCTCGAAAACCTTACACCGAGAGTGAAATGTTTGTGTGTCCGCCGCACTTTGGTTCATGTCACCTGAATCGTTCAAGCTAGAGTTCAAATTCAAAAATAATGGCGCAACTTTTTGACCCACACATATGAAAAATATTTATTGTTTATTAAGGTTATTATTAACATTAATAACCTATGAAAAAACTAATAAGTACTTCCCTGTGATTTCTTTTGATAATTCTAATATGTTAAGACATCTTCTAAACTTACAGGGTAAATCTCCACTCTTGGAGACATTTTTTTCTGTGATGCTGAAGACCAAAATGTATAGAGCACAAAGACAGATTTCACACAAACCGCCCTAAATCTACCTAAATCAACACATTTTTCAATTCAAGAGCAAAATTGAAGTAAAAAATCTGCAATAGCTAAGACTAAATACATACTATTCTGAAGTACTATATGTTGGTCTTTATCAGTAAATTGATTGACATCAATTATGTTATTTGTTCATGGGCAATTAACAACTAAACTGGTCAGAACTAGATTTATGGTAATCTAAGTGATCGTGGTTTCTTACAGTAAAACAATTAATCCACTTTATTCTTTGTTCTGTTCACAGAGATTAGGTTTTCAACAAATTTCAATCTATATTTACCAAGACTATATCTATCAATCTTTCCACCTTTTCATGTGGTTTTTTTTTTTCCTCAGCAGAACATGAACGTTTCATTTTTCAATTTTATCTGATTTATTTATCATGTGACACAGATTTATAATGAAGTATTAAATTAATATTTTTTATTGACAAAGTTTAAAAATAAACTAAAGAAAAATATTAAGTAACTAAATAAAATTTAATAATAACAGGTTATAGTACATCACAATTACACCGAACATCCCTTTTCCCTTCTTTTTTTCCAGTTTATTTCCAACATTTTTTTTTTAATTCACATTCTAAATACAAGACTTTTTTGGAGAGATAAAAAAATAATTATTTACCTAAAGAAATTATAAAGAAGAAAACTCAATCCCATAAAAGAATAATAATAATTAATAGAAAAAAGATCCTAGTATAAAAAATAAAGGTAGTTTTAATGTTACATCTAAAAAATATTCTCAGTCATTTAGAGAAGTTTGCTAGAGAATAAATTTCATAACGCGGAAAGAAGAGAAAAAAATGCATTTAACAAACTCTTTTAAAATAACTATCCGTTTGCTAAATACTCCCTAGGATTTAATCATTATTTATTTTATATTTTTATTTTACACGTTCTTAATTATAAATCTATTATATATATGTAAAAAAAAGTTTTAAATTAGATGTTGACAATAATTATGATTACATTTCTATATACAAGGTTATTAAGAAATATATAATGGTTTTATCCAGTAAAAGCTATACATACAATGTAGATTTTTGAGTGAATCCTAAAATGAATACATACTTCACAGTGTTATTTGTTTGTTGTCAAAACCAAAAATCATTAATACAGATTATCAAGGGGAAACTATAAGAATTGAAAACATCAAATTTAAATAAAGAATTTAACCCGTTATTAATGAATCATGATTTAAAAATTAAAAAATAATCCTTGAAGTTTAATTCAGTTTAAATAATTTTACCCAATTTTAAACGACGAAACTCATTTGATACAATCTAGTTTTCAGTTTGTTTTTTTTTCTTATTTTTTTTTTCTTTTTTATAATTTAGTGTAAATTGATTTAAAACATACCTATAAAGTTATCTACATACAACATTTTCCACGTCCTAGCTATGGCTTAGAGAAGAAAATAGCATATTATACAAAATTATAATTATTTAATAAGTCCAAAGAGTATGTATAGCCGTTTTAACAAAACAAAAAAATATTGAACAATTTATCTTAAAAGGTAATTAAATACGAAGAAGAAGTTATAATTTACTTTCAGCACTCAAACCAATATTAAAATATTTTTACATAATTCATCATATAAACATTTTTGACTTTATCAGGCAGAATATGTTAAATATAGCATTGGTGTGATTTAGATAATCATTACAGTGCATCATCTTTTATCTATTTTTATGAGAATCCTTGGTGAAAACAGAGTTTCTCATACTCAAAACCTGGTTGTAGGGAGCGATAGGTGACATATCTAACCAAAATCTATACTGTTAATAACTTTTTCAAAATTGGTGTCATTAAAATCATCATGTGCCTTTCTCAGCCCTATTACTTTGACATTGATTTTTTTTATAGTATTTCTTGTTATAAGAGGGATCCGTCAGTCTAACCTAATAATCAGTCCTGTTGGGCATGGAACCCAGATATTTTGGATGAGTAGACTGGTTTCATTAAGAGATGTATACACACCTTAAACTTTTTTGTTGCCTAAAGATGAATAAGTAGGTATAAACTCTACCGCGATAATCAGTAAATCCATTCATGGTATTAGTAAATCCATTCATTCACTGGAAAGCAAACCCAGATATTATAGTGTTTTGGGCATTTTCAATTAAAATTAGCCAACTCACACCTGTAACAAACCTCTTGCCTAAAGATGAATAAAGAAATCAAATTTAAAGGGATAACGTTTACTGTCAGAAATTGGAAGTATTAATATTTATAATACAGGCAAATCTTAGTAATAATAATCATGTGTAGGAAAAAGAAACTTGTGTTTTTATATAATAAAAGTGATCAATTAACTACAAATCTCATTTGAAACCAGTAAATTAGAAGGGATGAATTATCCCTAGGCGAAGGAAAAAAACATCAGGGATTTTGTGATTACAAAATTCCTTAAACGGTCACCTCTAAAAGAGCTAGATTTATTAAACTCTGGACGTAGAAACCAACACACAGTATAATGGCATTATCCTATGTAAAATTATAAAGTATGCACATCTAACTGGTGAGTGCATCTTTTTAAATACACTAGAAAAAATCACGAGGTAACAAAAATTCTTTGAATTTTTAATACTCATATTGATTAATATTTTAAGAAATGTTTTTTAAAAACTAGTATATACTTAGTAACTAATCATGCTAACAATAGCATATATTCTGCTCACCACTTTAATTGACGATTATACAATCAACTGATTTGGACCACAGTCTGGCTTTCTATTTGATCATTCACTTTGTACCAGATTGATCAGCTCTAATCAACATATATTATCAGCTATATTGGCTCTTACACTAATTTTGATTAAGTACAGTGCATGGGGCCAAACATACTTGTTCCATCCTTAACCAATAAAAGACATAAGCCTGCAGCACTTCCCATATTACTCTTAATAGACAAAAACAATTAATAGTTTTGAAATGCGACAACTAGAGGAATAATTTAATTAAAAAAAACAAAAAAAAAAAAAACTCTATAATTAACAATTTAACTCCTCTATCAACCAGTAAAAAAGATGTTTCAATAAAAAAAAATTATTCTTATGATGAAATCATTGCATCAACTTTCAGAATATTTTAAATAAAATTGTAACTTCTCTTCTATGTAAGCAATGGCTCCATAACAGCTAAGAAAGAGGACAAATATAAGAGAATACAAATGTCAAAATTATAGATCATAAGAGGAGGACTAAGCAATGGAATCTAGCAATATGCATAGTAATAAGCTCGTATCAAATATAATATTTATGTTGTTTGCATAACCCTATATTTATATTTGCTAGGTACTTAATAAAAACTTTCTTCAAGCTAAATTATAATATTAGAATTAATTTTTATATTTTGTCTTTTATAATATGATCAATATTATCTTTGGTTTTTACATAGGATTGATGTTCTTTAAATAATAAAAGGATTAAACAATTTAATAAATGAATCTAGTTAAGAATCAAAACTATCTTCTTTTTCTACTAATCAGTTCTTCATTTATTCCTGATTGTTAATAGCTTTGGCTTTAGAAAGTAAGAATAATCGGTCATCTTCCATATGCATGGTCAATAGTTGAACACCAATTAAAGCTGTCTTATACAGAGCATGTTCCAGAACTAAGGTATTTAGACTACTAATTGAATTTTATTTGTAACTCATTCATCCTTAAGATTTATAATTTCTTTATAACTTGATGGTAGTTAAGCCCATCAATAAGAACACACAGAGCATAACTTTAATTATTACAAAAATAAGATGATTTTTCTTTGAAAAAAATGTATACTTTTGTTTGAATGGGATAAATATGCCTTAAGCCCACAATTACAATACAATATCATATGCTTATACATAAGCGCCAATCTTAAATCAATCCACCACGTTACCTAAAAATGCATGTTTTAGATTAAAGTAAATCTAATTTGCAATTAATTCACAGAATTTAGCTAATGACACCGACTTTAAGCTCATATATGTTGTGGACTTAATGATAAATTTTTATTTTATTTGTTTTTTTTTTGGGGGGGGGGGGGGGTTCTCTGCTAGTAGCGTTTAAATACAGAGAGTACATTACACATATATTAAAAACCTCTCAGAAAATTGATCAAAAATATCAAATGATGGTGTACTTTAGTTCTAACACCATAAAGTTCTTGACCAAACTTTGGCTATTAGGACATTAACAATAAAATTCTATCAATAGAGTTAAAAGTATAGAATATAAAATAATTTTCACCTTTTTTAAAAACAAAATCCAGATTAATTCTGGTACTTGGAATTTGATCCTAGAAAAAAACACCATAGAACTTTTGACCACAACATTTTACATGAATATTGTAATGCATATTTAATTTAAATAGGAGTAAAACCCAAATTATTCTTGATGTTCAGATGTTCAATTCAAGGTGCGAACCTAATAAACCTCATAATAATAACTACACCTATTAGTTAACAGATAAAAAAAAAGAGTGATTATAAATCAACCTAACAATTTACTTAAACCATAAAAATTTCAACATTTGATATTAAATTTTTCATTTGATAAATAAAGCGTTATTATACAAATTTATTTTTATTTTATAGATTCCACAATATGTCCTCAAAACTCTCATACAAATGAAAATATCTAAAACACACGCTATTTATAAATCATTATATTTACCCTCTTCTATTATTTAAAATAATACAAAAGAAATAATTGTTTTTCTATATTTTCTTTATAAATATTATTTATATATATATATATTTATATCATCTTTAAAATATACTATATTACAAATAGAATATAAAAAAAACACATCTACTTTGAGTGTTTTCTGTTTCTTTAAATCATCAAGATATCTTTCTAGGAGAAAGGTTTGTGTTTTAGCTTTTAATTGTGTTTGTTAAAAATATTACCACCAATTCTTTTTCCAAAAAGTAAAAATATAATTCCTTTGTCTTTATTATATTCTTTAAAATTTGGTTTTTCTCTGTTAGAAAGTTGTAGTTGTTTTTTTTTGTTAAAAGTTAACTATTAATATTATTTTTTTCTTTTCTTCAAATCTGATTTTAATTTTTTTTTAAATTTTTTATTATTCACTTTTTGTCTTCAAATTCGTTTGAATTTTTTGAAATTTCGGTGGTTCTAAGATACCTGTTTCTCCTTTTCTTTTTTCCATGCATTAATCCTTTCTTTTAGTTCCGTCACTGTTAAAAATAAAACAATAAAATATATTATAGAGTTATAGCAAAAAATAAAATAATTCATAAGAAGATATTTTATTTATCTGCACTAAATCATAGAAAATTAAACAAAAAAAAATATGTTTGGTGTCGTGGGACACCCGATAGGAACGAAGTTCCTTATGCTTTTCATTAAATATAAATTATAAAATCACAGTAATAACTACTTATACATGGTGGAGTTAGAAAAGAGACAAAATTATAAGTAACTAACTATTTTTACTCGCGGGGTTAAGGCAAAATTAAATGAAAAGCTTTTTATTATCTTTGAAGTGAGCGTCTTTCAATAAATAATGTATTGTATATTGAGAAAAAAGTTAATGATAAATGTATAGTTAAAGCAGATGGTTGTAGAACGAAAAAGAACTGTCCCCTCAAACACCGACTGCCAATAATTAATCCAATTAAATATTAAAATAAAGAATATAAATCATTAACTCACAAAAACTTTTGCTTGTATCAGGTTGAAATTTTCATGCTGTTTCAATTGTACTATAGGTGATGTATACAAAGTTTCATTAAAATCGTTACATTAGAACGTAAGATATAGGTAAAAACGTTGTTTTCTTTATTTTAATCGTTTTGGTCCGCTTTAATAAATTTAGCGATCTTTATCACTTCATAGCAGTGTCAGTGTTCGTTTTACTAAAATATTTTATTTAAAAAAGTTGTTTCTCATTAAATAGATGAAGTTAGATTTTTTTCCCGTCCAAAAATTCTAATTTTTTAATTTGACGCTTACGTTTACACGAGCGTTGCGTGTGAACGCTTGGGCGGATAACGTTGTCCAACGAACTTGTCTTGGGCATAGGTAAAATGAACATGAGTACCAAATTTCAACTAAATCGGTCAACTTTTACCCAAGTTATCGCAATTATCGGTAGATTTCATGACGGATTTTGCATGACAGTGATTTTGGTCGTTTTTTTTTGGATTCACTCCCGGGCCCAGAACGTGCCATAAGAAACTTCGTTCCAAAAATTATTTTATTATGTGCTTATTTTAACTAATTATTCTGATAAAAGGAAAATGTGTAAACATGTTCCTAGGTTGCTAAGATTCTGTCAAGGTAGGTCAATATGGTAAAACTTCAGAAAAACTGGTTAGCATCCTAACAGGCATTTATCAAAATAAAATCCTAAAGGGATGATTGAGAGAGACGGACGTAAAAAGGTGCAATAAAAAATAAAAATCATTGAGAAGAAGAGAGCATAATAAGTTTAAAGGTAAAAGTAACTTGTATAACCGGAATACTAAACTGGAAATATTATATAATAAATAATTATCTCGAACTTTAAACATTAAATTCCTTAAAAGTATCATAATTTAACAAACGAAGTACGGAAATAATAACTTAGCTAGGAAGTCATAGAAAGGTACTCACCAGGACGTAGCATGTCTTCACTGAGAGGCTGTCTGCTGAATGGATCCGTCGAAGAGTTCAGCAAGTGGCGTATTATAACATTCCTGTCCATCACTTTACCACTCGGAAGTTCTACTGGGTCATCCATAAGAGTATCCATCAATGGATCTGGAAAAAAAATGCAACTTTAAAACAAATTCTAGAGGAAATTAGGATTTTTTTTTATTTTTTTTTTTTTTTTTTTATAAATCATAGAGAATAGGTGCCATATCCTGATACAGAGAACATAATATTATGAATTTTAATTTAGAAGAGAAGGATGAAAGATTTTAATCATCACTAGTAACATCCCCACATTTAGGTGACCTCAGAATATTTCGCCCATTAGACATACTAGAAAATGGGTACTTCATTATATTGTTACTCCACTGTGGGTTGTTAGAATATAAATGAATTTAACAAAATAACTATTAAGAAAAAGGGATGTTTAGTCCAATGTACTTAGGGACAAAGGAATGTCAGACTTCTGTTTTTATTAGGGGAATTACAGTCTAAAGAAGATCATTCAGTACACCTTATTTAGATTGTTACTCCCCTATGTTTTCTTTATAAACGGAGTAAAAATCTAAAGAAGTGCCAGAAAATGTTTCTAACATTGAAACTCAACAGCAACTCAGGTTAGGTTATAGCTAGATCTGGGAGAAGTAATTCAATTCCAAGTGGCAAAGTGTATTTAATCAGAGTAAGTATTAATTAATTTCATCTTCGATTGATAAACATTTTATCTCTGTTTAGATGTGTAGAAAGTGATTTTTTTCGTAGTTGTATTCATTGCACATGCATGTTTCATAATTTTTTACCTTATCGCATGATTAGAGTGTTTGTTTACATTTTACAAAACTAATTTGCTGTTTGTTTAATTAAAGTAACTGTTTCTTTTCTGTATTTATTATAAAAATCCAACAATTGTCGATAAGGTACAGTACTCATCTCGTGAGAAAAACTGCATTTTGCTTTGCTCCTGTGGTTTTACTACCCTCACTATTGCTCGGGTGCAAACTCCACACTCACATGCAAAATGCTACTTTTCTCACTAGATGTGTAATGTACTGTTGCATGTGGAAATGATAATTTTATTTTATGATTCTCTTTGTTCCTAATCATCCATATGACGTAGAGACATTAATCTCATTAAAAACTTCAAAAACCTTGTTGAACAGTAGTACTACAGTGACAAACATAGGTTTTACATTTTTTATAATTAAATCTGAAAATAGATTTTTGGTGAGGGAGTTGTAATAAGATTTCTTACCTCTGAATTCATCAGGAGCGTCATTATAATCCACCTCCTTCTTAATATTAAGAATGGCAATTTCTGCTGCTCGGCTAGCCAGGGCTTTGAATTTGTCTACTTCTACAGATGTCTTGATATTCGACCTTAACAATCTTAAACCAGCATCTTCAAACAACTCTTTCCTGAATGATCTCTGCAAGAAACAAACATCCAAGTATTAACAAAAGTATATGCTGCCAAAAAGAGTAAAAAAAGAATAATAAACAAGTCAGAAATATATTTAGGGAACATCAGACACCTTTAGTCCAAGGTCTTCAACCCAAGCACCCTCTGATATCACCCAACTTGCCTTTTTTTGCTCTTTTAAACTCGTTGGCCTCATAAACTCTCCTCTTTTAAAAGGAGGTCTGCTAAAATTGTTTCCCACAAGGACTATACTGTAAATTGTAGAGCTCATAAGTACAGAAGTTTTCCACATACCAAGATTTCAATAATATGTTTTAACTTTTGATATTTACCTCATCTGCTGCAATTGCCGAAGCAAATTGTTCACAATCCAAGTGAAGATAAATATCAACAAGTTGGCCCAACAGCCTCCTTGGTTCCCAACCATATTTGTCTGGATTCTGTACCTTTAGATTTTTACCTAAAATATAAATACACACATATAAATAAAATGTTTATAATGTAAAAATAGTAAATGAATGTGCATCTTGAAAAATGAAAAACCGGCTGGGAAATCGGTATATTAATTTCATCGTTAAAATAAGATTTCAAGCCGAAGTCTAAACATAGACTAATTGAGAACCACTATTCAAATAAATTGTTCCAAAACTGTTGATAGTAAACCGTAGTATGTTTTCATAAACTTGACAAAAATTAGTTGAAACAAATACTCACATTTAGGGCCACAAAGTTGTTGAAGGTTAAAATTCAACATAGCAGACAGTCTTGTAACAAGTTCTGGCCTAAGGAAAGGTTCTTTTATAATGTCAGTCAAGTAGTGGAACATGTCTACAGTTTCCTTAGCCAAGGTAAGATATGACCTGTAACATTCAATAGAAAACAATAAATACATTATTCAAGATTAAATAAAGTATGTACAATTAATTTTCCTTGTTTTTTTATGGAGAAAATTGTAGACTTCAAGGGTAGAGATACAATCAACAAATTTGAGGAGCACTTTTCAACGATATTTAAGTCAAATAGAAATATATAAAATTAGAAGAATAAGCTAAGGTAAAAACTAATGAGTACCTGCACTGTCTCTCATCAGCAGATAACTGTCTATTCCTAGTTTGCTGTTGTTCAGTAGACATTTGATTCCACTGAGCATCATCTGCCATTAACTCCTGTACTTCATGGATCCTCTAAAAAAGCAAAAAAATAAAACAAATAAATAATGTGCTCTATCTTTAAAATGATATACTTAAATGCCTTATTTACCTACAAATAAGATAATAGATAAAAAAGATATATTAAGAGAATTCATAAACTCTGATTACCTCATTGATAAATAAGTTAAACATTCAAAAACAGGATTAACATTGAAGTTATTGACCAAAAAGAAAGAAGGAAAAAATAAAACAATATACCTTTAGCGATTCTAAGCTCTCGTCCAATAGGAATGTAGTATCATTCATAAGCATGTTAATAAATTTAACAAACTGTTTACCAGATCTAAAAATAACAATAATATTATTAAATAAAGGTCTAGATCATTATTTAATTTGATTTTAAATTAAAAATACTAATTATACAGAAAAACAATGATTATATTAAAAACAGAAACACACATGTAATAGTACATTACGCGTCGAGTGCGGAAAGTAGCATTTTGCATGCGAGAGTGGAGTTTGCACCCGAGCGACAGCGAGGATAGTAAAACCACACGAGCAATGCAAAATGCCGTTTTCGCACGAGTTACATACCGTACTTTATCAACAGTTGTTAGATTTTACAGAAAAAAATAATAAACTTCCTGTATGTAAGTTCGTATTTCTCTTTTGATAAAGATGACATTAATTCATTAGTTGTATTTTGTGCTGAATTAATTATTTGGGAAGGCGGATTATTCTCCTTATATTCTTCATAATCACTTAAATCACTCATTGATTTTCACAAAAAAACTCGATATAAACAGTTACTTTTATTAAACAAACCTCAAATTAGTTTTGTTAAATGTAAACTAACTCGCTAATCGTGTGTAAAGTTGAAGAATTCTTCTTCTTTACTGCGCTAGAGTGGTAAAGAAGAGGAATTCTTCAAAACTATGCGACACTTATGCGCAATTAATACAGGTGCGTAAAGAATCTAAACAGAGATACAATTTTTATATTACGTATCAATCGTAGATAAAACATTTTTATTAAATTGACATTGAAATAAGTCATACAAAAATAAAAACTTACTTAGATTCGTTGATAATAGCAGTCTTGTGAACTTGACTCTCCCACATTCCCTTGATAATAAGACTAATATGATACCTAATAGTGAACTTATCATAAAATTCGGAGCTAGCTCCTGTAGTCTCAACATCTAAAAGCAATAACACAAGAAAAAATAAGGAAAAAGCAAAAAACAAAACAGTAACAAGAATAACAAGTTTTCATAACCTTCCTGACATAGTTTGCCTTTATAACTCTCATAGCACATTACCCCAAATAAGCAAATTTTTTCATAGCAAAAAAGTGTTTTTTTGTTGTTTTTTTAGTATGCTTCAAGTTGTAATTAATAAAGCTAAGGATCTAGTTATTAATGGTTTTCAAATATGACTGATTGTAGCAGAAGCAAGGACAAGCCTTCAAAAACACGGGAGAGGAAAAAAAGAGGCAATTTGATATCATAAGAATGTATCTGAATAAACTAACCATCTTGGAAGGTCAGTATTTTAGCAAAATGATAAAGTTTAAGAGATTCTTTCCTTTAGATGCTAAACACATTAATGGTAACATACTCTTCCAACAACACTTCTATCTATTATTTAATACCCAGGCCTACAGCTTAGATATAGTTACATAGATCTGTTCAACTCTCTCTAATCTTTTTCCGTTCTTCAGTTAATTAAAGTTTTTTTTTGTTTTATTTCTTAGCCCCTGTTTAATACCAAGCAATTGTCCATCTGCCATAAACGTTTTAACTGACCGAGTGTGATGGTCAGCAGTTCAAAAATTATTTATTTCTTGACATTTAGTTAAATCAGCGCACAATGATTAACTGATCTTTAGTTAAAGGATGAAAAGACATACCTGTATAGAACTTCATGAGGTAGGAAGGTAGGTAAAGTTCAAGGGTAGAGATACAATCAACAAATTTGAGGAGCACTTTTCAACGATATTTAAGTCAAATAGAAATATATAAAATTAGAAGAATAAGCTAAGGTAAAAACTAATGAGTACCTGCACTGTCTCTCATCAGCAGATAACTGTCTATTCCTAGTTTGCTGTTGTTCAGTAGACATTTGATTCCACTGAGCATCATCTGCCATTAACTCCTGTACTTCATGGATCCTCTAAAAAAGCAAAAAAATAAAACAAATAAATAATGTGCTCTATCTTTAAAATGATATACTTAAATGCCTTATTTACCTACAAATAAGATAATAGATCAAAAAGATATGTTAAGAGAATTCATAAACTCTGATTACCTCATTGATAAATAAGTTAAACATTCAAAAACAGGATTAACATTGAAGTTATTGACCAAAAAGAAAGAAGGAAAAAATAAAACAATATACCTTTAGCGATTCTAAGCTCTCGTCCAATAGGAATGTAGTATCATTCATAAGCATGTTAATAAATTTAACAAACTGTTTACCAGATCTAAAAATAACAATAATATTATTAAATAAAGGTCTAGATCATTATTTAATTTGATTTTAAATTAAAAATACTAATTATACAGAAAAACAATGATTATATTAAAAACAGAAACACACATGTAATAGTACATTACGCGTCGAGTGCGGAAAGTAGCATTTTGCATGCGAGAGTGGAGTTTGCACCCGAGCGACAGCGAGGATAGTAAAACCACACGAGCAATGCAAAATGCCGTTTTCGCACGAGTTACATACCGTACTTTATCAACAGTTGTTAGATTTTACAGAAAAAAATAATAAACTTCCTGTATGTAAGTTCGTATTTCTCTTTTGATAAAGATGACATTAATTCATTAGTTGTATTTTGTGCTGAATTAATTATTTGGGAAGGCGGATTATTCTCCTTATATTCTTCATAATCACTTAAATCACTCATTGATTTTCACAAAAAAACTCGATATAAACAGTTACTTTTATTAAACAAACCTCAAATTAGTTTTGTTAAATGTAAACTAACTCGCTAATCGTGTGTAAAGTTGAAGAATTCTTCTTCTTTACTGCGCTAGAGTGGTAAAGAAGAGGAATTCTTCAAAACTATGCGACACTTATGCGCAATTAATACAGGTGCGTAAAGAATCTAAACAGAGATACAATTTTTATATTACGTATCAATCGTAGATAAAACATTTTTATTAAATTGACATTGAAATAAGTCATACAAAAATAAAAACTTACTTAGATTCGTTGATAATAGCAGTCTTGTGAACTTGACTCTCCCACATTCCCTTGATAATAAGACTAATATGATACCTAATAGTGAACTTATCATAAAATTCGGAGCTAGCTCCTGTAGTCTCAACATCTAAAAGCAATAACACAAGAAAAAATAAGGAAAAAGCAAAAAACAAAACAGTAACAAGAATAACAAGTTTTCATAACCTTCCTGACATAGTTTGCCTTTATAACTCTCATAGCACATTACCCCAAATAAGCAAATTTTTTCATAGCAAAAAAGTGTTTTTTTGTTGTTTTTTTAGTATGCTTCAAGTTGTAATTAATAAAGCTAAGGATCTAGTTATTAATGGTTTTCAAATATGACTGATTGTAGCAGAAGCAAGGACAAGCCTTCAAAAACACGGGAGAGGAAAAAAAGAGGCAATTTGATATCATAAGAATGTATCTGAATAAACTAACCATCTTGGAAGGTCAGTATTTTAGCAAAATGATAAAGTTTAAGAGATTCTTTCCTTTAGATGCTAAACACATTAATGGTAACATACTCTTCCAACAACACTTCTATCTATTATTTAATACCCAGGCCTACAGCTTAGATATAGTTACATAGATCTGTTCAACTCTCTCTTATCTTTTTCCGTTCTTCAGTTAATTAAAGTTTTTTTTGTTTTATTTCTTAGCCCCTGTTTAATACCAAGCAATTGTCCATCTGCCATAAACGTTTTAACTGACCGAGTGTGATGGTCAGCAGTTCAAAAATTATTTATTTCTTGACATTTAGTTAAATCAGCGCACAATGATTAACTGATCTTTAGTTAAAGGATGAAAAGACAAACCTGTATAGAACTTCATGAGGTAGGAAGGTAGGTAAAGTTCTGAAATGGGATGAGCCATAACCCTGTGATGTAGTGCTTGGGTCCTAGGTAGGAATCCAGAGTGAAGAACAAATAGTACCTGAAAAAAAAGAATTTAACACTTATAAAAGTTTAATGCAGGAGCAAGTATGCATGGTTATTCTAAAAATTTTGATAATTTGCGCTTGTTTCGATTTTCCAATTCTTCATTTGGCTGCTTCTGCTTTCAATTGCCTAAAATCAAAAATCTTCCCATGGACTGAAGCTCTATTGTACTAGCGATTCAAAGCCCTCGTTTAGAGTCTAAACAGTGCCACACCATACATTTTTGCTATTTTCATTTTTCAAAAACTGTCAATTTCATATTCTTAAGTTTCAATTGAAAGTTAAAAGTTATGAACATTTTAGTAATCAAATAAAAAAAACTATAGATGAAGTTAATTTTATATTAAAAAAATATAATACTTATTATATTTATATTTAGGGCAATACTTATATTAATAAACATAATCACTAATAGGCTCTACATTACCTCGACAACTTTAGCAAGGAGATAAGGGTTGCGAATAGACTGAGGAGAACAGACACATACAAGCAACCATGTGATCATCGAGTCCTCTAAATAGTCACCAACGACATTTGGCATATATCTGTTAACATAATAATTATTAATTAAAAGATGTAATTTAGCAGTAAGACCTCTTCCTCCCAGCTCAAAATTCCCAGTCAACTTAAAATCAACACCCTCTTTAAATTTCCTGGACAAAACAGTAACATCTCGATATAACGAAGCTACCTCGAAGATATTGCTAGGTTGCTACTATTGCCTTAGCTTCTTATTGGTTAAAACATTTCAAAACACAATATTGAAGAAAAAATAATGAAGGTATATACTAACTGTAGAGCAAAGAGGAGGAACTCTGCTATATCCTCAACATACCACTCGGGTAAAGCACAGAACACTTTAGGTGGTTCAGGAGGTAAAGGTAAGGTAACCTGCTGCGTATGAGGTTTCCCTGTAAGTACCAGTAGAAGGAACTCAGCAACCGAAGTGTAAAACACTAGTGCTCTTCTCAGCAAACTTCTATCTAATAAACCAGTCTCAGCACATGCTTTACTCCTCGTCAACTTCTGCAAACACAATACAAAACAAACAAGAATATATCTAATTATAATAAATTGCAGCGAGAGTAACAAGACAACATGGAATGAAACAAAACAAAATAAGATGAAGGGGTTCCTACGATAAAAAGATATATTATTATTTGAATGCTAATGGAAATAGAGGAAAAGCAGGATAAAATAATGTATAGTGTAACTGGATAAAATGACAGACTTCACAAGAATACATTAATTTTCATTCTTTTATCGAAAAACATTAGGAGTTACGTATTGAATTTTGCAACAAGAAGATAATTAGAATAAAAAAAATTGTTTCAACTTTATAAATTGGAAAATAGTGTCACCAATCAATAAAATAAAACCTTAAAATGTCACTAGGTAGATAAACCAGTCTGCTAGAAGGCTATTGCACCATGGATTTATACACTTAAATTAAAAACAAGGGAATAAATAAAATATCTGTCTTCAAAACAATTCCACATAATATACAAGAGTCTACTCCTAAAAAGAAATATTTATAGGGATCAAAAACCATTCTGCTGACACCTCTAATATAATGTTTTGATTATTGAACGGAATCTTTTCAATAATAGCAGATACTTTATATTACATTGAAAGTAAAATTCACAAGTGAATGCTACGAATAAAAAACAAATAGTAGTGAATGTTAGTCAAATTAGTAATAAATAGGTATAGTTAAACTTGTTTTAATTGATTTGTGGCAGAAACCTTAACACACATTAGAAATAAAATTGTTTAAAAATACTCACAGATTGTTTTCTTTTGACGACCTGAAAGAGAAATAAAATAAAGCAAATGCCATTTTTCAACAAAGAATTCATTTTATTTTTATTGAGAGTTATCAATTTACACTTTTTTTGTAAAGTATTTTCGTCAATGAATATTTTTAGAGACAAAAATATCCAAAAATAAGTTTTATTAAAAATTTGAATTTGGTGCTTTCTTTTAATTTACTCATAAAATGAAAAATAAGTAGAAAATAAACAAGATAAATACAATGATTCTACTTTAGAGTTATACCACTACATTCTATGAATGTATATATTTTCCTAAATATTCTTAAAATATCATCTGCATTTTGATGATCAGCTAAAGAATATAAACTGACCAAATTTTGCATAGTTTTATATTAAATTACATACTTAAATTTTACACTCTGACACACAGAGAAAAAGTTAGTTACTAAATTTAAGCTACTAGTAAATTTAAAATAAAAAACAATAGTTTTTTAGAACTATTTTAATAGTGGCTGGCTTTCACCTATACCAGGGAATCTTCAGGCCTTATCAATGTAATACGGTACATGATTGAGACTTCAGAGTTTTCGATTCAATGTTTTGGGAGTGAGTCACTATCACAACACATGTTTATAAATTACTCTAACTCTCTGAAGGCTCAATTATGTAACACATTACATTGATAAGGCCTGAAGATGCCCAGGCATGGGCGAAAGCTTGCCACTATTTAAATAGTAATAAAAAATTAGTTATATTGATTTTAAATCATCCCTCAGAATCATCCTTCAGATCAACAGAAGAATAAATGCATAATTTAAAAGTAAAAAGAGGTTATAGATATTCATTTTCTCTCTTTTGATTGTTTGTTAATGGAGGAATTCAGAGTTCAGAGGCTCTCCAATAATAAATAGTTGATTATATTAAAGAGCTTTAATCTATCACTTAAGTCATTATTAGGCATCTAAACATCAACAAAAAGAAAAACAATCTGCAATTATAACTCGGTCTAAATTTTCTCATAAATATTACATGATTACTAAGACCACTGTTTCCATTTTTTAGTTGTTTTGGGGGTTTTTGGCTACATTTAACATTTTATCAAATTTTACCATACCAATAATTCCTCCCCAGCGGGACTCCACCTCTCATTGTTGGCAATTATAACTTACTTTATCTCAGGAACTAAATTTCTCACCAGGAAAACATCAATTAGATTTGGTGCCAAAATTTTAGTATTTTTAAATCGAAGTCCTTAGAAAAGTTTTCAAAAATAAAATGTTTGTATAGTAAATATTTAAAATGCAAAAAATGCCTGAGGTGATAGGGTAATAAATTTTTCTAAACTAATACCAAATTATATCAAAATCATGAAATTAGTTTAGGATTGGCGTGACAACACAGAAAAAAACAAGTAAGGCGCGCTTCACGTAAGTAGGTACGCCGGTTTCTGGACAATTAAGTTTAAGTATTAAGTCTAATAATTGCATATTCTTTTTCTACACTTCAAGACCTTTAAATTGATGTATAACATGCCATGGTAACTAAAAACTTTTTTTAGTCACCCGCCATATTGGTCGGGCCGCCATCATGGAAATATTAATTGTAAAAACTCCAAACTTTGTCCAGTAGTTGTCTAACATGCCGAGATGTACCTGTGTGCCAAATTTCATGTTTCTAGCTATAGTAGTTTATGAATTGAAACAAGCCAACGGACAGACAGACAGATAGACAGACAGACGCCGTTTTATAAGGTTTCTTTTTTACTTTGTACAGAAACCTAAAAATTGACTCAAGGAACTTTAAAACATGCAAATCCATCCAAAACTCAAAATGAAAATTTTATAATTGCAATTATTCTTTCTTTCTATATAGTACATACATACTACAAACATGGAAAATTAAAACATTGACATAACTCTGGAAGTCATTAAAATAATAATTTATAATTAATTATTATTTTAATGACAACAAAATTAGTAATTAAATCATTATTACTTTCTCACAGAAGCAATTTATACCTACCTATAAAATATTGTGATATTAAAAAAAATTCTATTAAGCCCAAAAATTTGTTTTGTTTCTATTTAAAGCTACAATCAAATGAAATGTAATTTTTTAACTGAATTAAAAGAGAAGTTTTTGACCTCAATAAAGTGGTTGGATTTTTTTAATTTTAACAAACTGTATTTATTTTACTTGTTAAAAGTAATTGTGATTTTAAATTCATAGGTTGGAAGAAAGTTTCAATTGAAAACTAACGTTCTTTTCAATCAAGCAAAACTGGTAAAAATCACAACGGAACATTTTAAAAATTACGGAGAAAGGATAAAGTAAGGAAGGGACGAGGCATTCCTTTTTTTGAGTATCAACATTTAAAAACAATTAATTCTCAAAAAAAAAAAACTAAATCCAAAATGAAATGGGTTGATTTTAGTCACCTTAATCTGATGTTTCCATCTCTTTATAAGTTCCTTGTTACGTGGAGCAAAAGGTAACGCCTTCCATTGTTCTTCGCTGTTAATCATTTCGTCAACGAGTTTCTGCAGGTCCCGGAGTGATCTAAGTCTCCTCTGATACTTGTGCATGGCAGGTATAAGAGCAATGTTATGACAATGAAGTGTTAGGAACCAACACTGCGAAGGAAACTTTGATTCTGACCAACCATTCTTATCTAGAAAAGAAAAACGAAAATCAAATAATTAATTCACAAGAATAAACAAAGAACTAAATACAAACAAATAAAAATAAGATGTAATTTAGCAGTAAGACCTCTTCCTCCCAGCTCAAAATTCCCAGTCAACTTAAAATCAACACTCTCTTTAAATTTCCTGGACAAAACAGTAACATCTCGATATAACGAAGCTACCTCGAAGATATTGCTAGGTTGCTACTATTGCCTTAGCTTCTTATTGGTTAAAACATTTCAAAACACAATATTGAAGAAAAAATAATGAAGGTATATACTAACTGTAGAGCAAAGAGGAGGAACTCTGCTATATCCTCAACATACCACTCGGGTAAAGCACAGAACACTTTAGGTGGTTCAGGAGGTAAGGGTAGGGTAACCTGCTGCGTATGAGGTTTCCCTGTAAGTACCAGTAGAAGGAACTCAGCAACCGAAGTGTAAAACACTAGTGCTCTTCTCAGCAAACTTCTATCTAATAAACCAGTCTCAGCACATGCTTTACTCCTCGTCAACTTCTGCAAACACAATACAAAACAAACAAGAATATATCTAATTATAATAAATTGCAGCGAGAGTAACAAGACAACATGGAATGAAACAAAACAAAATAAGATGAAGGGGTTCCTACGATAAAAAGATATATTATTATTTGAATGCTAATGGAAATAGAGGAAAAGCAGGATAAAATAATGTATAGTGTAACTGGATAAAATGACAGACTTCACAAGAATACATTAATTTTCATTCTTTTATCGAAAAACATTAGGAGTTACGTATTGAATTTTGCAACAAGAAGATAATTAGAATAAAAAAATTGTTTCAACTTTATAAATTGGAAAATAGTGTCACCAATCAATAAAATAAAACCTTAAAATGTCACTAGGTAGATAAACCAGTCTGCTAGAAGGCTATTGCACCATGGATTTATACACTTAAATTAAAAACAAGGGAATAAATAAAATATCTGTCTTCAAAACAATTCCACATAATATACAAGAGTCTACTCCTAAAAAGAAATATTTATAGGGATCAAAAACCATTCTGCTGACACCTCTAATATAATGTTTTGATTATTGAACGGAATCTTTTCAATAATAGCAGATACTTTATATTACATTGAAAGTAAAATTCACAAGTGAATGCTACGAATAANCGAATTAAATTCTGCTGAAAAATGACTAAAAGTATTAAAATAATGCATTGTCATCGTGTTCTGTGCTGTTCTGAAAGTTTCAAATGTCTAGCTACTCGGGATGTTAGTTAAAATTCGATTGCAAGATTTGTACCGGACAAACAAACAAACAAATAAGAAACCAAGTTAATAAAAACGTAGTAACTAAGTCTACTTTAAGGCCCCCATACACGATCAAACTAGTTTGACAAGCAAGTTTGATCAAACTTTTGTCAAATAAGTCTGACGCCCAGTTTACACCACATCAAGCAATCCAACTCACAAACTTCACCCACACACGGTCCAACTAACTTGTCAAGCTGGCTTGACAAGCCAAGTTGGTCAAGTAAGTTTGATCGTGTACCGGGGCCTTAAGGAGAAAAAACCCGTTGAATAACTCTATACTTTAGCATTACTTTCTGATAATTGAATATCTTTGTTTTGTTGAATTTTGATTGGCTCACAACATTGTCAACGGTAATAATGTCACTAACAAAGTTATTTGAGGGATTATGAATGAGCTGTACAAAGACTTGCTTTTGTACAACTGGCTCGAGACCAAATGTTTTGCACAAATATTTCACAATAATCAAGCGGTTCTCCCTTAACGCTCTTCCAAGAAGAAACTTCATTATCTTTCTATACATTATTTGAGGCTCATTCTGTTCACTAATTGACCTCCTGTTCCAGTTCACTATAATTACTGGGATTAACAAATAGTAATATTAAATAATTTTGTCTATCCCAGTTTATCTGAGCTGAACTTATTTTGAGCTCTGTTACAAAACAGGCCAGATCCTCTGCTTTGATTTTCTCTTTTCTGTCAAACAAGTAATGACTATGGGGCACAAGCAGAATCAGTGTTAAAAATCTTCTCCACAAAAATTTCTCTAAAATGAACGAATGTTTGCACAAGCCCTTGCTATGTGCAGGTACCAAAGGTTGCACAAACATGATGTTTTTGCAAAATGTTTTATCATATTATTGGGGCCATAAGGATTATAAACCTAGAAATTCCGAAGGAGATAATTTAAATCAAAAAAACATTTCACCTCCAAAAAATGTAATACATTAGATTCAGAAGACAAGTCTTTAATTTTCATTTATTTATTGTCTCTGATTTATTTAAGGATAAAACATCACTTTTAAGGAGAGTTCTTATTTCCCACATAGCGAATAAAATCAATAAACCAAATTGTATCAGTCAATTTGCTTTGTCCCCTTATTATTCTAACTTAACTCCCAATATGGTATAATATTTTCTTATGAGAATAAATCAATTTTAAAATTTAACAAAGAAAATGTTTTCTTAATTCATATCTTTTATTTATAATAAGTGAATAAGACTTACTGAGTTCTTCCAACCATTCAGCAGCTTCGTGAGAAGTAAATTTGAGTCTAGTGTCATTCTTAATATCCACTAAACTGGACGGATCAAATGGATACAGAGGATCAACCTTATCCATTTTTACCTAAACATGAAAAATAAATAATTAATAAATGATAAAAGGAATTAAACTTTTACCGGTTAATTTTATTTTTGTTTATTTTTTTTAAAAAATACAGGCTAGTACTATTATAAGATGGTCACAGACACATCATTTACTTAACATTGTCATAAATTACCTCTCTGGGTATCTAATACAGATATTTTGGTGTTTGGATTTTGGTTATTATGAGTGCACATTAAAGCTCTCTTCATTTACCCTCTCAGAAGCAGTTATTACAAAGTAGGCATGTGAAAAAGTATAGACTAAACACAAGTTGTTTAAAAAAATAAAAAATAAAAAAAATCTAGGACTCACCAACCTAAGGTAGGGAAAAAGTGAAGTCAGTACGACTGTTCGGATACTAAAAGTGTTTTTAACAATAACCATGATAAAAAAAAAAAAAACCTGCGTAGGAGCATAGTCAGGTAGCTCTCAATCAAACCCCTTTACATGTTCTTCTGCTCAGTTAAGTCAGTTCTTGTTTATATAATAACATAAGTCAAAAAAATATTTGTACCTTAACAGAGAGCATTTGCAAGAGGGAGAGTAGATTGAGCATGAAACCATCACCCGCTAGAGAGCGATCGTCGGAGTGAAGTTGCGTCCTCTTTTCATTATTCTTCAATAAGGCAGAAATATAGGCAAGCATTGGTTCCCTAGAGGCACCATTAAGCAGCACTGAATAGAACATCTTGTGAAGTAATACCTGTTAAAAATTAACATAAATAATCAGATTAGATCAAGTTTTGATTGGACGCATATCCTGATGACAGTTAAAAAATTTTTAAATGGCAATATTGTCTCTGTTCAATAAAGTGTGGAAGGTGAAATTTTAAAACTTGATATCAGTATGAAATAGAATCACTAGAATTTCAGTTGATAATTTAATTATTGTCGTCAACGCTCTTAATTCTACTACGTTTAGTGTATAGAAAACAGGTTCATTTAACAGTAGTAATAAGTCAGAAAAAACCCAACATTTAAAATAAATGTGATATATTTACCCTGGTATTTTCTAGTTCTTGTTGAAGGGCAGCATGCATAGAGTGATCACTAGTTGTATTACCGGAGAAGAATCTTTCGGCGACCTGAGGGAATTCTTCGGCAAATACTGAAACAGAGAGGAATGGGCCAAAGTAGGAAGTTCTAGCTACTTCACGCCCAGCAGCTGAAGTCACAGTGTCAGGTAGGAACTGAATCTGAAATTATACATTTTATCGTCAATTTATAATCGATAAAATTAAAATTATAAATCTAGAATATTTAATAGGTCATGAAACAATTCTCTAAATATTGAGAGGTTAAGCCATGATTTATGATAGAAAATTGTTTTAATGAATAATTTAGTTTTGCTCAATGATAGTGGGGCAAGTGGCTCTAGATGGGTTTGAATCAAAGTTTCTCTAGTTTAATAGGTTCCGTACAGGTACAATTCTCAAGTTCTTACCCTGTATAATGTTTAATAGAAATTTACCTGTTGAGAAATGAGAGTGGCTACAGGACGTTGATTTGAAAGTGGTCCACATCTGATCTCCAATAGCTCACAAAGTGCTTCCAGAGGTTTTCTATGAGTGTTTCCTACAATAGAAGCACCCTGCATTGCCCTAAACAAGCCTTGAACTAGTGGGCCCATAACCTGCAAAACATCAAAATAACAATTAGTGTTGAAATAACAGTGAATTTGAAAGAGATTAAAAAAAGAACACCTGTACGAGCTAAATTTACTAGGAAAATGTATTATACCTTATTAAGAGTTTCAGGACTGTTGTGAATGCGATTAATGAGTTCAAGAAGGAAGCCCCTCGGAAGGCTCTGATGAAGAAGTGGTTGAAGCAATGGTGAACTCTGAGGTCCAGGCATTATGTCCACATCTTCAAATAAAACCTCTTGAAGCATCAGAGATGTAAACTGTACACATTGGGCTCTTACTTCACTCAGAACACCACTCAGAGGCTTCTTACTGCATCTCTGTATGTAATAAAGCAATAATATAATTAGCTATAACACTGACTGACTTATAAAACAATTTTAATATTGAATCGTCACTTGGAACAGATCATTTTCAAAGATCAAGGTTCCATCCACTCCAGATAGCTCAAAATTTGACTACCATTATTGAGAAAATAAGAACTCCTATCCCTTCTACAATAATGTGAATAAAACTCAAAATTGATTGGTTGATAACTGAACAAAATTGATTGACAACTGAACAATTTCACTCTGTTATTACAGTAAGTTCTTCAAAATCTTGATAAAAGCCTATAATCTTACTGAATTAGCTATTTATTTGGCTCAACATTTTGTTTTTATAATAAAGAAAAAATGGTTTTGATGTATATAATAAGGTTGCATTACCTTGGGATGCACTCTCTCCTCTGTAGCAACTCTAGTGTAGCAATCTGTAAGGTACTGAAGACACAATGAAGGTAAAGTAGGTAGATCAGGCTGTTGATCATCTACAGACATAGACTGTGATGTATCTGCATTAGTCGTTGTTGTTGTAGTTACAGCTGTTGTAGTTGTATTTGAGCTAACTGCAGAACTAGGCAAGGGATATTCCCCAGAAACAATCTGACATAAAACCTCCATCAAACACTGGCTCAGCAAATCCTGTAAGAATAACAAGCTTTAACAACAACAATATATAACAATAATGCTAATACGGAAGAAGATATGCAAAATTTCAAGAACAACATAGCAATAAAAACACCAACAAAAACTAGCTAGTTTTTATTTAACAATAATACTACAAAAAAAAAATACCTTTACATCCGATTCAGAAACGTCTGAATCGTGTTCTCTCATAACAGTTGCAGTTTGAGGCAAATAGATTGTATTTTCGGTTCGTTCAGTCCATGATACTCCTAAAATGCGGCCAATAGTAGTGTGAACCATTTCATTAATGTCCTGGCTACTTGAACTAGGTGTGCTGCTTGTCTGAAAATCAAATAAAACAGAAATATAATTAAACATAATAAAATTAGTAATTCTCCGCAATATTTTCCAAAAGGGGATAGAAAACTTTACTGTGGATCTATTAAAACGTATACACATAGGATGAATAAAATTTTTGGGTTTGAACTATAGAAAAACAAAAGCTTTTACAACAGCAATCATAATAGTTAGGTAAGTCTACATACATTATTAGGTTTATTGTCATGAGATTCTTTATTAGTATCTTCAGTCTCTTTGTTTGCCTCTTCAACCTCCATGTTTTCAATACCAGAATCGACATCAGGCAAATTATTCGAGTTAACTTTCTCCTCGACAGCACAGTCGCTCTGCTTATCCTCGGTCACAGTGGATTTGTTGGGAGCGACAGGGTCGCAACCATGACCTGTCTCCTCGACTTCCATGCAAAGTGATCCGTCAGTACTTTGTGAATCGCTCTTCTGAGTTTGAAGAACAAACGGGTTTTCTAAAATTCGATAAGTTAAGGATAAATAAAAAGTCTAAATTAAGACAAATATGAATACAAAAAATATGGAAATTTCAATCCTGGAAGTGACAAGTAAAAAAGCAAATTCACTAAAACACACAAAGTAAAGACTGTAATTTTAAGGATAAAAAAAATCTATGTTTTGCTAAAAATATGATGAGATTTTACATTGCTTAGAGTTTCTTTTTAATTACCAATTCTTCTTGTGGAATTTTATTTATTACAATTGTATATTTATATGATTATGCATAGCTGAGCTGTATGTGGATCATCAGTATTATTTTTTTATAAATGTGTAATAAAAGATTAACAACTAGATAATAGAAAGATAACAAATTCTGTTTGATTTAGACATTAGTGTTCTAATTCTGTTTAACTTCATATTATAACTATAATTTAACACTATTAAATATTTGGCTCAGAATAGTTTGTGAGATTTACTTAATTAATATTATTGGCATTTAGAGGCTATAAACAGAACAACTCGTTTATAGTAGTTTAACTTTTAGATTACATTTTAGTTATTTTAACTTAGGCTGTTTCCCTAATAGAATAATGAACAACTGGAAAGCCTCTCCACAGAATAATGTTTATTTCTCAAAACTATACAGCTTTCGGCCTATCGGCCATCATCAGTGCCTAATATACAAAATAAATAAATATGGCTGCATAAGTACCACACAAAACCAGCAATTTTGACAAGAAAAAAATAATTTATTTTTTACTGTAGGCACTGATGATGGCCGATAGGCCAAAAGCTATATAGTTTTGAGAAATAAACATTATTCTGTGGAGAGGCTTTCCGGTTGTTTATTATTCTATTGATATCTACTCTACTTGCGCTCTTAATCTTGTATCCCTAATAGTTACTATTCCCTAATAATTACTAGAGGCTACATAAGTTGGGTAAATTTGGCTGCTGACATACTGTTTTTGACTCAGTTTAACCAACTCCACTCTAATCTTGCTTTTGCCACAAAATGTGATATAAATAATGTATGTGCATACATAGTGCACATGCAGACAAAGTTTTTTAATTCTTTGTTGTGTTATTTTTTTATCAGCTTTTGAATTATAAATTAATTCAACAGATAAAAAATTCTTAAAGTATGAGAATATTCTTGTTTGGATCAGTAGACTCTTCTGTGTGACAAGCTCTCATATATGAGTTTTATCAAACAGGGTTCATGTTTCCTCCATAATATATAACAAAAGTTATACACGATAAAAAGCAAAATTATTATAATATATAATTTTAAAACTTTTATCTGAAAAGTTTAAAATTAAAATAATACTCTTGACAAGTTCTACTTCTAAGGAGGGGATACACTTGAGCGTTCGCCCCAAATAAGCATACGTTTCCGTTCGGCTCGTCCTGTCCATTTCTAAGCAAATCGGGGTGAACAGATGCTCATATGTGTCTCCGCCTTAATGATTACTTTACACTTTATAGGTCTATATTAATGCAGATTGTTATAACATTAAATTGTCTTAATCAGTGGTGCCCCATTCAATTTCAATGCAAGGACAGATTAACTATACTGCTAAAATCAATAAAAAGTAAAATATTGAATACTCTTGCCATGCCTCTCTTAGTTTAAGTAATATCTTTATTTCCTTGGTTAGCTTGATTATTTATATTAAAATCTTTTATAATAAAGTAGGTGGTTCCTTTTAAGTATAATTTCTTGATTAGTTGGGTCTTTTAAGGAAATATAAACGTACGGAAATATAAATTTGTACTTACTAATCCAATCAAATTTATTGATCATATAGTTCATAATGTTAATGACCTACATAACATATGGGTATCATCAATTATTTTTAATCGATGTTAAATATTTTAGGGTGAAATGACGAGATTCAATGACACGTAACTGTAGGAACTTTTATATACAACAATAATCATGACAATGTAATCAGCCAGTCAATCAGGTCAGTAAAGATGCAAGTGTCTATAGTTAATACCAGTAAATGAACAACTTAATTTCAATGTACAGTAANAAAAGAAAAAAATATATTTTAAATATAGTTTTTTCATTTTATTTTATTGATTATTTACTTTAAATATTTAGAGCTTTGAATCTGGTTCCTTTAAACTACATTTAGAATGCATTTTGTGATACATTGAGGTTGATTCTCACATTGGAACTTAAATAGACACATCACAACACCAAAAATATTAAAATTTACTAGGCAGAGAACAAATTTAGTGCAAGATTGTAAGAACTAACAAAAATAAACTAGAATATATTTTAAGAAGTATAGTTTCCTTTCTTTCTAG
Source organism: Gerris buenoi (assembly GCA_001010745.2). Lineage (NCBI taxonomy): Eukaryota > Metazoa > Arthropoda > Insecta > Hemiptera > Gerridae > Gerris > Gerris buenoi. Next base: position 71,197 of record KZ651997.1, on the reverse strand, counting down.
AAAACACGGGAAGAAAAATTTCTTTGTTTTTATAAAATATTTGCTGAATTTAAGTTTACCAATCCCATAATATGAATACACCTTATTAGATCAAAAAGTGACAGTTCTATTTCAATATAGCTATCCGTGAGTAAGCAGGGTAGACCTAGGAATGTTAAAATAATGTTACAAATAAATTCTCACAATAAGGCGAATTCACAGAAGTTGACCTTGTGAAATTTAAGGTTTAACTGTAATAAAAAAATGATGTTAGGAATTTGTATGTTGAATTCGGCAAGATAATAAAATTCAAACAAGCTTATTTTCATTGATTGCTATCAATAACCTAACAATATACCCCATTGTTAGTTTCGATCAACTATTGGGCTTAACAAATATCTGAATAGGAAGATTAACTCTTTAAGAATGAAATAAAATATTCCAATTAAATAAATGCCAAATTTGGTACAATTTAGTTTAACACGAGTTTTAGTTAATCAAGCCCATTTTTTTTTTCTTCTCCTCTCTAGAAAAAAGGAAAATAAGGACATTTTACACACATTTAAACTATTCAAAATAATTAACTTGAACAATATCAGAAAGTAGACTTGGCTAATCTTGGTGATTATGTTAGGTGGTTTTTGATACCCCATTGGACCAACAATGAAAGTACAGAGAAACCTCAAAACTCAAAATTCAAGAGAATATATTTTTACTTCCATGAAAATGGAATTATGGTGATACCCTCCAAAACGTGATTTCGAGATCTCTATGAAGGAGGGGTCTTAAGAACCCGGGGGTATCATAGAAATCTGTTTCACATACATGTATGACGGTGCATACGTATGTATGTATGTACGTACGTTTTTTCGTTCAGAACTTTAAACCTCTATAACATCGCTTCAAGACATCGCATTGAGATGCAGTTTGCAGCATTTTTTAGAACTTATGTCGGCAAAACTGATGGCCCAAAACCACATCATCGTAGCTCATGACGTTTTGGAGCAACAGTCACTTAAGCACGAAATCGGTCTGTCAACAATAACTTCAGTAGGCTTTATTTGATTTCAATTTCCTTTGGGGTATATATGTGTCCTATATAGTAGATTGTACCTATATACTTTTTGAGCACAATCGGACAAGCGGTTTGGGAGATATTGGAAATTTAGTGTTTTTTTAAGGGTTCTTCGGAACCAAACTGCGGGTAAACTGTGTCGTATCGAAAAGCGGATAGCACCAGCGGTAACTGATTTTAAAATATCTACAACTTTGGTCCTATGACTTTTTGTCGTAGGACCATCCCATCTACCTTAAATAGAGACATGTTTTATATTGTGTTTATTATCATTATTATTTTTGTTGCAAAACTATAATCAATATTAGCTGTTTGTAAGATGTAGTTTATACAGAGTTCTCTCTTGCTCACGTATTGACACGGCAACATTTCATGGAAGTCATGTGTGGGATTTCCACACCTACTTTTAACTTGAGTTATGTACTTCTCGAGTAATCAATATTAGATTATTTGTAATCTTGAATTAGCAAGAAAAACTAAAATCACTTCGGATTAGCGAAAACTTTGATACATCAAGGTTTGAGTTATTAAGGTTCCACTGTAAATTTAGAAACCTAAATTTTAATATGTAATTTATTTAAGTTAATGAAACATATCTAATAGACATTTTCTAATCCACCAAGGCATTTTTACAATCAGGAAGTAAATAATATCCTTGAAAAATATAAAAGTTAGTAGGGAAAGCAATATTCATACTAAAAGTTCACTTAACTAATAATGATAAGTATATAATGTTTTGGGTGCGTTGAATATCTTAAAGCAAGGACGGGTTCTTATCCCCTCTGCCCTTGCCCATTACATTCATTGGGAGTAAATTTATCAGTACATTTTATGACTATGTACAAATATGATGAATATGACATTTTAAGACATGGATTGACTTGCACTAACAGTAAATAAATAAATAATCTCATTTCTAAAGGTTGATTTAAGTATTTGTGCAATTCTATTTACGAAATAAATGCAATATTATTACACAGTATCACAAAAAGCAATGCTTACAAGTTGTTTACATCAAAATAGCAGAATAAACAACAATGTAAAAATAAACAAAACAGGAAACAAAATCAAAATCTGCTATGCAACAATGAGGAACAAAGGTCATTCAGAGAAATGAATGGGGTATTTTGTATTAATCACAGGTACAAAAATAAATCATTAATATCAAGTAAACAAGATTGTATTAATAGGAATAAACAATCAATGTAAATTTGAATATCTTTTAACACTTATCATGTTTAGAAGCAAATAGAAATCTAATATGAATATTTTAATCTCTATTAATGAAATATAACTTATACAGAGGTTTAATGTTGATAAATAAGGTAGCAAAACATGAATTAATTAATCATAAAGGAAGCTTACAATGTACAAAATAGAAGTTACTAATCACCACTCCAATTTGAAACTAAACACACTTATAATTATTCAATACATTTACCCATATTACTCGAAGTGTTTCCAGGAGTGACTGGTGAAGAAACAGACGAATTAGGGGAGATAGGCGTTTGATTTCCTGGTGATGTTTCCAGGGGTGCGAGGCGAGCCAATCTTCTACGTCGAATCTTAAATAAAAATACAAAAATAAACAGAAGATGTTAAGGACAGATTTCCGATTATTATGACAAAAAGGGCCTTGCGAAATATCGACACGAAAACAACGAGGAAATCTCAAGGATTTAAGACGAACATCAACCTTATCCTCAGGGGAATACAAAGTAAAAATAGATGATAACTAATGGAATTACCTCTTCTTGGCTCAGTTCACTCATAGTTAAATGATTTTATTCCGTTTCACGCACTTAAATCAGAAAAATGTTAAGACAACGGAACTAAACCGAAATTAAAGTACATTTATATTTTAATTAGCTAATACATCGGTACAGCAAATAATTTAGCAGGAAATGAAAAGATGAAATTCGAAATAAATAATTAAAAAAATCCAGAAAAAAGTCTGTCAAACGAGTCGAAAGACTGAAACGTTCTTATAAATTTTTGTTACCAAGCACATTCGTGATTGTGACGTCACGATGTAACAGCTGATAATTGTCGACAGACAAATTAAGCGCTTTCACTTTACCCATCGCTCAATTTGACCTGGCAACACTGATCTGAAATTTCTCTAATATTTACGTTTTGTTAAATTGGTAACTACCGACTAAGATCAACCAATAGGATGAAAGCATTTCTAGAACTGACCAATCAAAATTAACAATATTGTCCTTCAAGGTTCAACTAAAAACAAACTAACTATAGTCTTAACAGAAGGGAAATCATAACCTCTTGAATTCGTGTTTTCGACACACGTGAGTATTTTGTTAATATTTGCTTCTTTTCCTTAAAATTATCTATTTATACTGTAAATTGGACTAGAAATAATTAAAGTAGACTTACAGTCTTTTCAATATTATAAGGTTTTAATGTTTTATACGAATATTTTTAGATTTATTGTGAAATATAGTGCGAGCGGTTACCATACGACGTGTCCGACTTTTAGCTTGTGCCTATTTCCTTTAACTCAAACATATTATTATTTACTTAAAACATTAATTTTACTATATTTTTAATTATTCTTATGTTTTTGTTTTATTCAGGTCGGTAGAATTAGATCTTTTATATCAAAATGGGCAAGGAAGACAAAGCATCGTGGAAGAGTAACTACTTCACAAAATTAATTGTAAGCTTCATTATTTTATTTATTAATTTTGATTATTAAGCATTATTTATTTATGGTATTACTTCCTATTTAGCTTAATGCTACTTAAGTCTATTGTCTTATTTATTTAGAAATTCTAGTGCTAAGATTGGCCAAGATTATTTCGGCCTTTCACTGAATGTATGAAAATTTTTTGGTAGAGATACCTAACCTGTAACCCTATAGTCATGCTCGTTAGCTCTAAATCCCTTCAATAATATAAATCTTTGTTGAAACCTATGTGTCCTACATAATTAAGTCATGCTTGTAAAATACCTCAGTGTTAAATCTTTTAACCTCTGTATGTACATTAAGAATGCTATCCTTTTGTTAATGAACGTTGTATTTGTTGCTTAATTTTTAAATTCCCTGTTAGTAAAATGCATTTTTATTATCAAATAAATTTTCATTATGTGTCTAACAGAAGTTGTAGTTAGGAAGGTTACATTTAAGCAGGTAAGGTTTGAATTGTTGCAAAGCCTGCTGGCTTAGTCCCTTGAATATTATAGATCTCTATGGTAGAGTTCAACATGTTTTACTTTTGTCGTATATATACCTTTTTGATTTGTAAATTTGTTGGTTATTATTGATTTGCATTAATAGTTCAAGTTACTCATTGTATAGGTTACTTAAATCTATAAATTTCATGTATTTATACACAGAGAGAAACACTCTAATAAACTTTTATACTCAATAACACCCAACTTACATTAATTTTTACAGTTAGTATCGATAACAGTCAATTTTTCAGTTTGCTCCAACATGCCTGTACGTATCTGAGAAAGTATACCTGTTTGGCAAACCTTTTTAAGCATTAGACTTAATTGAAGTATTCTTGCCTTAATTTTATTTTGAAATTTTTATTCTATTGTTTGTTTCAACACAGCCTGAGCCTGGGATAATCCTAAAATTGTCCGGTTTATGCACACTTTCACAATGCTCTGTTCCCAACAAAAAGTAGAACGGTTCTGAGACAGTCCTAGAACCATGAAAACAGTTGCCATTAATGCAGGAACGCTTTGATTACAACTATTAGTGCATGCACAGAAACCTCAGAGCAAGGAAGGGTTTGAGGGAAATTACTGTATAATCTGGATATTAAAAAGTGTTTTGTTATACTCTCCCTCAATACTTGCACTTTGATAAAAGTGCAAGTTTCGAGGCAGTTTGTTTTAAAAAGGCAGTTTGATAAAACAATATCTCTATAAAATTAACCCTTGGATAATATTTGTTTCTTCACTTTAGGCAAAAGCCTTAATGTTTATATTTTACTAATTAATCTATGTTTTGGACCTTTTTTAGCAATTGTTGGAAGAGTACCCTAAATGTTTCATCGTCGGTGCTGACAATGTGGGCTCTAAGCAGATGCAGCAGATTAGGATGTCCCTTAGAGGTAACGCTGTTGTCCTCATGGGTAAGAACACCATGATGAGGAAGGCTATCAGGGGTCATGTTGAAAGGAATCAGTCACTTGAAAAGTAAGTTTTTATCTGGTTAAAAGTTTAATTAGCAATTGCCATAGGTGCTTGATAAACTAACTAGCTTTATGAGAATACAAAAGTGTGACCAACAAAAATAGAATTATTGACTATAATTTAAAGAAAAGAAGAAGTTATACTATACAAATTCACAAAACATTAAGTTGGCACTCCGCCTATCTAGGATTTGGGTAACACTCTCTACAGTTGTCTACCCCGGATTACGTTGGAGAACTGTGCCCACTTTTTGTCTAAGCCTTTCCCCAATTGGACCCAGCCAACCCTAACTAGTTTGGTATTACAAACATAATTATAAAATTGACACTTGAATAAGCACAGGTTCTTTAAATTAAAATTGTTGCAAGACTAAAAAGTTTGTATTTATATTGCAGTTAATAATGAAATAATGAGTAATGAAATATTATTTAGATTAGAATTATTTGTTCCTATGAAATAATTTACCCAGAGAATAAATTAGATCTCTTACAGAGGGAGCATCTTAGGTTGAGTAAAACCTTATAATTTAAACCCATTGCAAAGTTTATTATTTGGTGAGAGTTATTAGAAAGTGTTAATAATTAGTTGTAACTTCTTGTTGAGTGGATATCAATATTTTACTCGATTAATTTTCCATGATTGTTAGAGGTAATTTGTTATTATTTCCATTGTCACTAGAACTTAATAACTTTTAAGGGTCTCAAATTATTTGTTTTGTTTTCAGGTTGTTGAACCACATTAAGGGTAATGTTGGTTTTGTATTCACACGAGGTGATTTGGTCGAAGTTAGGGATAAGCTACTAGAGAACAAAGTGCGTGCTCCCGCTCGTAATGGTGCCATTGCACCCTGTCCTGTAGTTATCCCTGCTCAGAACACCGGTCTTGGCCCTGAGAAAACTTCTTTCTTCCAGGCCCTTTCTATCCCCACCAAGATCTCCAAGGGTACTATTGAAATTATCGTAAGTGAAATTTTTATTATTTTATTTTATTCATGTTTAAGCTGGGCTAGTCTACTTAGTTTGATACTACAGAGTGCATACTTCACACTTATAGTAACATATAATGAGTTCTTTAACTATTTTAAATATTAATGTTTTTTTTTTTATTAATTTGAAACTTAAATGTTAAATTTAAAGCAAATTGAAACACTATGATAAATCATTTTGACCGACTTGTTTTTATGGTTTGGTTAAAAATTGTATCCTATTTTTGTTTAAATATTTATTATACAATACAGGATATAAAGTGATAAATACTCACACATTTTACTACAAATTATGATTTTTTTTGTTTTAACAAACTGGTCTTTCGGGGTCGGTTTTGATACAAGATGTGTTTAACCAATTACCATATTTATGAAACAATTCAATCAATTTTACTACTTAAAGTAAAAAGTCATAAATGACTTCATGTCAAAATTTAATTGCACATGCATATCCTCTCTTAAATCAGCATAACATTAATTACTTCAATTAAACCAAAGTATAATGAAACACACACCCTTCGAGACGCAGTCACCACCGGAAGACCTTGAACTTCATTATAAACCAAAGTAAATTAAGACACCGGCAATTAGGAAGGCTTTTACCTTGCAATCCTTTTTAAAAAAAGTCATGGCTCACTAGCTAGGTAAATAAAAATGTATTCTCTAAAAAAAAAAAATAATATTAATAATCTGAATTTTTTTCAGAATTATGTTGATAAATGAATAAACTTTACCTTCTGTTTGTAGAACGATGTGCACATTCTGAAGGAAGGTGATAAGGTAGGACCTTCAGAAGCCACTCTTTTGAACATGTTGAACATCTCTCCGTTTTCTTACGGTCTCATCGTAGAGATGGTCTATGATTCTGGCACTATCTTTGAACCAAGGATCTTAGATATCAAGCCAGAAGACCTCAGGGTCAAATTCATTGAGGTAATATATAGTTTTTGGTTCTTGTTTATATTTTTAATTTAATTACATAGTTGTTTTTCCCTGGTTGAAAGGGTCATATTTGGG
>KZ651997.1:4364-55105 GCA_001010745.2 Gerris buenoi | reverse complement strand
AAAAAAAAAAAAAAAAAAAAAAAAAAAAAAAAAAAAAAAAAAAAAAAAAAAAAAAAAAAATTGACTAGATTACAGAGGATTAAGACGGTACTGTGTAGAGGAATTTCGTTGGTTCTAAAAATTATTTTTATGTGTGCACACATATATGCTAATATAGGTTTTATTTTCTTAATTACAAAGATATAAAACTGGGCAATCTGCAAAACCTCTTAGGCCATCCCCAAAATCAAAAAATAAATAATACGAATAAAAAAAAGTAATAAAACTTCTCTACATTATAAGTCAATTACATTAAATAGTAGTTTATTTTGTCTATTTATTTAAAGTTTATTCAAATTAAGTTAATTATTATCAATTAACTATTATCATTTCATTAAGTTTAATTATTTATTATTAATAAAAATATTTTAAGTTGTGCTATACGTTTTAAATTTTTATCAACTATTTATTTTTTTTTTATTATTATGGAATAATTAAGTTCATAGTTTTTTTATTACTTCATCTATGAACACAGATATTTTATAGTGGTTTATAATTAAAATGGATATAATAGTAATTTTCCTTTAATAGTGGACCACGCATTTTCCCCCAATTCTTAAGCATCTTTAACACAGATGATTTGTACACCATTTGGAACAACAAGAAAACGAGTGGTCTCTTTTTATATTACATGGAAAAGTACTGATATAATATATGAAGAGCATATCTCTGTGCCTATATTTAATGGAATATGGAATTTAAAATTATAAATTAATTTATCAAAAAAAATAAGAATAATATGGTAGAAGAAGGTGGATGTTGTTTTAGAATTTAATTAGGGAAAGCGTCAAAAGACTAGACTTCCTCCTATAACATTCTAATTATTCTAATATTATCAAATCACATATTATTAATTTTATTTTTTATATTAAGTATAGAATTATGAATAGTAATTTATAATGAACATTACATTGAAAGCACTTAAAAAAAAAAAAAAAAAAAAAAAGATTTAAGATTCTTCTTAAATAAAATAAAGTTTAGCGCTAAGAGGTTTTGTAAATAATAATAATTTTTATAATAAATATTTAAAATATTAATTAATTAATACTATACTCAATCACTAAAAAAAAAGTGTCAGTTAAAATATTTATAAATATAAGTTAAATATATTAAAACGAAATGTATATCACAAGGAAAGCAAAACCAGGTATATGAGTCGAATGGAATGCTGTGTAGGTGAGAAGTTTATAGCTTTGGAAGGCATGTTTGGTGTTTCTAGGTCTTCACTCTACTTCCTCTGTCGGGTTTGAAACCATTGCGGTAGGTTTTACTCCGGCTCCTACCTGAGGTAGGCTGCCGACTGCTTTCAAACAGAACATCGGAATCTGTGTCATCAGAATCTTCAGACATTATAACCTTGTTTATCGGAACTGAAAACCCATAACAAAGAACAAATTATAAGTAAATAGTTGAGTTTACATTCAAATAAATGTAAAGATGCAAGATTGTGGTGGCACTTGGCGAGCATTTTATCTTTAAATAGATTTTTATGTAATAAAACAAAAAAAAAAAAAAAAAAAAAAAAAAAAAAAGATTAATTAATAAAATGTTGTAATAATAATCCATGGAGCAAACTTGGAGCTACAAGCCTGTGGAGCAACAAGGCCTGATGAAGTGCTTATACAACTATAAATGTAATGGATGGAAAGGGATTGAAATTTCACTTCATTAACTTATTAAAATGTATAATTGTCATTCATAAACAGATGGGGGTTCTCTTAAGTAGCTACTCATTTATATACCCTAGCACGAGGAATGGAACCCAGAACCTCCTCCTTTCGAGGAACCAATGTTGTTAACAATGAGCAACCAGGGAGTCTTAATAAAGTGTTGCTCTTTATAATAAATCATAACAAGTATATTTCTAATGCCACTTAAACTCCTACATATTATAAAGTAAACAAATTATTCTTTACTGATTATTTCTTTACTGCAAAGATAGAATTCTAATGCATACTTAAGCCCCTAATACCAAGCAACAAACATAAAAATAGGTCAGAAGGGAAGTGTTAAACCATCACTGATCAAGTTACTCTAAATTTTAAAAGTTTTGAGGATAAATTAGATAGAATTTAAGGAGATGAAAAACCACTTTGATTATCATTAAACACACATCGATTGACATTGCACATGTAGATAAAAATAAAATAATATTAGAAATGAAAATAAAAAATAAACACAGCAAACACTACTATGGTTAGGGTTGCAAACAAAACACTTTTAGGCCGACACCTCTACGTGAAATATAACAAAGTAATTACAACATACCAAGGACATTAACATCATCAGGTGGGTTCGAGCTCTTTGATTTTCTTTTAAAAGCTCTCAGTTTAAATTTCCTACTTGAACCCCCTGAAACAACAAGATATAACTGTAATAAACCTGAATTAAGTCGAGGTTTTAGATTTAAAATCCACATCTCACTGTGATACTACATAATTTTCATTTTTTTTTATTATATTGTTTAATAGTTAATAAAAAAAAATCACTACCACAACTACTACTACAACTAAGGAAAAAACAAGACTGCACAAAAAGTGTTATGTTTTTTATTCACTATAGAAAGAATTTTAAGATGTTGGAAAATTGTTGTTTTATACTAGAATCAACCTCCTCAATAACTCAAATAGTTCTCATTTTTAATTATCAGTTTGTGAATATTCACGAGAAAACTAGTCTAATAAAATATTGCTTTTCTTTCACTTTTAACAGAATCTGTTAACTAGATGTTTTTCTCTCACTATTTACATGGATGATGGACCATTGTGATAATTAATTTGAAGCAACCTACTCAAGGCTTCCACGGGTAGACTCGTAGTTTGATCTTCCAGTGAAATCCGTGTCACAAAGGGCATGAAGTTCAACGTTTCACTTCCACAACTGGAAGAATCTTCAGGGGTGTGGTGCATTTTGATGTTTACTTGAAGCAACAACAATAAAAGAAGAATCCCTGAAGATGCTTCTAGTAGTGGAAGTAAAATGTCGGACTTCAACCCCTTCCTGACCGGGATTTCACCAGAAAACCAAGCTGTTTCACCTACTCAATAGCTCAAATAGTTCTAACTGTTACTTATCATTTAGTCAGTTTGTCCAGTTTCACAAGGAAATCATTCCTAAATAAGGTGTTATTTTTTTTTACAAAATTTATTATTCTAAAATATACTTGTATCTAGTCAAAGTATATGTGTTCTTTATAGGCTCTTCTATTCTTTAAGATTTCAAACCAATTTGGCACAAATACTTGTCATCTCCCTAATAAAATTAATGATGTAGTTTAACTCCCAAATACTCACTCTTTTTCAAGATGGAGGCCATTTATGTGCTACTTTTAAGACCATATTCCTGCTAATCACCTATTAATCACAAGATTTAGGAAACTGTTAATTCTTGATTAACTAATTTTTCTATAAAGCTTGCTTTAATGATGTAGACCTCCACTATGACAGGTTTTTTTTGCTCCACCATTTTGATTCAAGATGGCGGCTATATTTTTATGGTTCCTATATCTCCCAAACTATTAGGTCTGGAGCCTTAACATTTGAAAATCAGTAACCTCTTATGACATAAACATTTCCTGAAAAAGTATTTTTTTTAATCTGCTGATTAAATTTAAGGTGGGGGCCATATATCCATACATAAAAGTCAACCTGGGTGTGTGTATGTTCTTTATGGCTTCCATTCTTTGAGGTATTTTAACAAAATTTGGCACAAAAGTATGTCATCTCCCTGATAAAAATACTCGTAGTTTCATCCCCTAAATCAAGGTTTTTTGATACGGTAAAAAAGGTTAAAAAATCAAAGGTAAAAATAAATCTAAGATAAAAGCTTTTAGGATTATGAACATTGGTGACATCAAACTAATAAATTATTTAAGTACAGCCGTCTAAAGAAAAATGTAGCATTTAAAATCGAAATTAGACAGAGTTAGGAAGAAACCCCAAAAATAATGTAACACAACCTTATTAGGGAAAGTGCCTGATATCAAAATAAAAACATGAAGTTCTTAACTATCTGGTAATTAACAAATGGTAGGAGTAGGTATCAGGTATCCAGATGTTAAAGGCCGCTCATGGCAAAAAGTTAGTTAAATTTAGTCTTTTAGGTTGTTGTTAGGCTGTTTAGGTTATGCCCACTTTTGAAGCAAAACGCGTGTTGACTTGTCTGTATTTGAAACAAAACTACAAATATTATTGAATTTTTACCCCTTTTCTGGTCGTTTTTGACGTAAATATATAGCAGAATCTGATGCAGCTGCCAAAAATCTATAAGAAACAATCGATAACTGAAATTCGGAAAAAAATGTTGAATGTCCATCTTTGATACTAGGCTCCTCATGTAAAGCAATAAGTCAGAGTGACCTTGTTTAGGAAAAATTTCTAAATATATCTATTGGGAAAACCACTATAAAGAATTAAGGAATACAGGATGACTGAGTTAATATTTTTACATCTATCACTACTTTAGTCATAGATAACTCCATTTATTTATTTATTTTTTACTGTTATGTTTTACCAGATGATGAAATAGCTAATATAACACTCATTATTTGCAGACTTTGTTCAAAACTATAAGACATGGAACATGCTTTTCCTAATGTAACTTGGGACAGGAGGGACCTGGAAAAAACATTTCAACAATTAGGGAAGACAAAGAAAGTGAGACAGCGACTGCGACTGAAGAAGAAAGTTGTGAAGGAGGGGTGGGGGTAAAAGCTGGGGGAAGGAAGGCCATTTGAGGGATTGAGCCATGATGATGTGGCTTCAAGGTACAGGGTTGGTTGAGGGGCGCCACCAAATTCCTGTTTTGCACTCCTGCTCAGATTTTACACGGTTTGTCATCACAAAAGCATGTTTAAAAGCTTATTGTGTTTTTTGTGGGTTTGTGTATTTGGTATAAATACTTTTTAAAAACATGCAATAAAGGAAATTAAATTTTTTTAACCACTACCAAAATTGAACGTCTCTTACACTAGAAAGTGTATAGAAGAAGAAAAGAACAAAAAGAAAAAATACTTTTTATTATTATGTATGACCTGTTGAATTCTGGCTCTACTCTGGGCTATGGAGAATATATTAATTAAAAAATATTAAAGTATAGTTACGTTTAATTTGATCTGTGGAATCCAAAAGAGAGTATTTATTCTTTGTGTTGGGTTGAGATGGTTTAGGACAGCAGATGCTCTGAATAAGGCAGGATGCAGACCAGGCCAGTACTACAACCATTATCATTACTACTACTAATCCTATCAGTACATACAGGATGCTCCAATCTATAACAAATACATAGAATTTTTGTAAAATGCTAATAGATCATTTATTATATATTCAAATTATTATTTTTTTTATAATGTATTAATTTTGTGAGGCCTACTGTAAATAATAAATTAGAAGGGCCCAAAAAACATTTACCTTAATTTTATGGCACTTCTTTAGATTGTTACTCCCCTTATAAAAAACCAAATATGATATTACTTTGTTTGAAAGTACATTGGCCCTAAACATCCCTTTTTCTTAATAGTTATTAAGTCAAAGTCATTTATATTCTAAAACAACAAAACTAGGAGAGTAACAATCTAAAGAAGCGCCATTTTTATAATCTGTTAAAAGATATAGAAAAAGAAGGAGGTAAGGAAATGTTATCAAAGTGCATGATGAAATAACTAGGCAGAGTACACCGTGTGGAAAGCTGGTATACAGGAAATCAAATTTGGGCAGTAGGATGAGCTGCCTGATTATACATGAGGGAGATTACCTGTCAGAGAGAGCTGGCAGACATCTTATGGCTAGGATAAGAGGAATTACCACTAAAACTGATAAGATGAGCCAGACTATTCAAAAAGAGGCTACCTGTCAAAATCGACAATGTAAAGAAAAGTACAGAGATATAGTAAAGATGCACAGGGGTTCAACTAATGCCTGCGCAGCGTATTAATACCCGTAGAGGTGTAAGTAGTGGAGCATCTTCACAAGCTGAGTACTTCACTACTTTCTAAGGTTCCAGAAATTATTACTACCAAATCAGTGGTGAGTGTCACAGCTTAAAAAATAATTAATTAAGAATTTTTAATATCTGCCTCCATTACTAATTTTAATTCTAAATAACCTCAATATCATAAATGTACAGCATTAATTTTGTCCTATATTACAATCACATAACTGGTTGTAAAAAGTACTCTTGTAAGAAGTAATGATATAGTTTTCTAATTATTTAAAAATTAACTCACCACAATTTGCTTCACCGTCGCCAAAATATTTACTGAAAAGATCCTCCATCCAAAAAGCTTCACAGAGACACGCCCTTGTAGACTGAATACACACTCCATGACCTGAAACCAAGAACATAATCTCAACTTTCAAACTATTTTTAATAATTTCTCTTAATGTATAGAGCTACCTACATAGTATACATCATAATTGTATAAATGAACATTAGAGGCAATCGTTAATGATACTTCACTAATTTCAATGTTTATTAATACTGTTGCTTGTGTTCATCACAATGTCAGGATTTGTCCTGTTTCGATAAGAGTTTAAAATACGATTTCTAGGTTTAAAGCTTTGTTAAATTTCATTCCAAAAATTTCAAGATATTTGGCAAGTAAAGAAGGAAATTTGACCATAAAAGACATTATTTTAAATCCTTTTTCTATGGATTTTCGATTCTGGTTACACCTGTTGATATTTACTGTAAACAAGAAAGCGATGAAATGAAAAAATAATAATAATAAAAGAGCAATAACTAACTTATTGACAACAAAAAACTAAGAGGCTAACTACACATAGATATCCTGTTCAAGGAACAATCACATTAGTTAGGATATTAAAGGTGGGAATACACTTAAGCATTCACCCTTTATGAGCATGCGTTTCCGTTCGGCTAGCCCAGTCCATTTCTAATCAATTCGGGGCAAACGCTTGCCCATTTGGGGCCGAATGCATGCTCAAGTGTGTCACCACCATAAAAACAGCTCAGACATCTAATTTAATAGCTTTACCATGACCCATCCTACAGTATGTTCAATTCTATATCCTAAAAATTTGACCAAAATTATGTTGCCCTCATATATAAAGACCCCTCCCCCTCGTTACAAAGAGAGAAAGAGCTAAAAACTTAACAATTTTCAGGTCAAATTGAAAAAATAAAATTCATTTTGAATTAAATCACTTTTACATTTTGCAATAATTAATTACTCTTAGAGTTTTACACTTTAGAATTTTATCAACTAAATATTGAAACAATATAGGGCTTTTGGGTTCTAGAATATTTTAATTTTAACAATTAATAGTTTCAATAAATAATTTTAATTGTGCTAATATTAAAATATAAGTCGTAGATCATCGGCCGTTGAATGAGGAGAGCTCCAAGCACTGGACCTTCACCTAAAGTAATGGAAGTATGAGCTATTAATTCCATTCTATTTTTTAATACTTCTACTCTACACTCCGTTTCTTCTAGTTTATCTATCTCAACTGGACTTGAAATGCATTGACTGTGCTCTTTACCACTGTTGCTCTCCTCAGCTAGCTTGTTTCCGAATTTGATAATTTTCTGCTCAATAGTAGAAGAATTTACTTCGGTAGTTGAGACAGTAATAACTTCGGCATTATTTTTAGTAAAATACGATTTCTAGGTTTAAAGCTTTGTTAAATTTCATTCCATCCCCTAAATCAAGGTTTTTTGATACGGTAAAAAAGGTTAAAAAATCAAAGGTAAAAATAAATCTAAGATAAAAGCTTTTAGGATTATGAACANGACCCATCCTACAGTATGTTCAATTCTATATCCTAAAAATTTGACCAAAATTATTATGTTGCCCTCATATATAAAGACCCCTCCCCCTCGTTACAAAGAGAGAAAGAGCTAAAAACTTAACAATTTTCAGGTCAAATTGAAAAAATAAAATTCATTTTGAATTAAATCACTTTTACATTTTGCAATAATTAATTACTCTTAGAGTTTTACACTTTAGAATTTTATCAACTAAATATTGAAACAATATAGGGCTTTTGGGTTCTAGAATATTTTAATTTTAACAATTAATAGTTTTAATAAATAATTTTAATTGTGCTAATATTAAAATATAAGTCGTAGATCATCGGCCGTTGAATGAGGAGAAACGTCACACCAGAGGTAAAAGGTTGTGTACCAGAGGTAACGTCACACCTGGGCCTGGGGTATCCTTTAAATGATTCCTAAACCAAGTTTCTGCTGCTGAGTCCACTCCAGATAGATTGGCCGAAAAAATTAAGAGAATATCTACTAAACGACCTCCTCGTGAAAATACTATTTTTTTCATATAAAATACTTTCTTTTGGTTTAACTTTTCTGTCGATCTTTAGGGTATCGTTATTAGTACATCCACCTTCATGATTCAAGAGGCAAACACTTGCTGGGAGCATATCAAGTTGTGTGGTCACGGTCACGATGCATTGTTGTTTTAAGTCAGCTGGTGACAGTTTATGCGAATTCGTCAAGAGAGCTGCTCCAAGCACTGGACCTTCACCTAAAGTAATGGAAGTATGAGCTATTAATTCCATTCTATTTTTTAATACTTCTACTCTACACTCCGTTTCTTCTAGTTTATCTATCTCAACTGGACTTGAAATGCATTGACTGTGCTCTTTACCACTGTTGCTCTCCTCAGCTAGCTTGTTTCCGAATTTGATAATTTTCTGCTCAATAGTAGAAGAATTTACTTCGGTAGTTGAGACAGTAATAACTTCGGCATTATTTTTAGTAAATCTTTTACTATTTTCATTTTGGTATGCTTTAAAATCCCGTATTTCACTTCGTATATCATCCATGCAACTCATAATTCTTTTTAGCATATTGAATACTTTCTTTTCATCCATGCCATTAGAATTGAAAGCATTAAATTCAAAATTTGAATGACTAGAAGGTCTAGTTATTTCTGCCTCACTATCGTTATTCCTATCTGACACTAATTTACAATCTGTATTTGCCATATTACTAAATTATTAAATTAGACATAAGTATGATAATAATTAATAACGAAGAATTTAAATGAAAACATAACAACATTAAATTAAATTGAATTATTAAACCTTCACTCATAAAATTGCAGCCTTTTAAATTTTCTTCTTTCTTTTATTTGTTTATTTATTTTTATTGCATTTATTTACTTTTCAAAAAGAGGCTACCTGTCAAAATCGACAATGTAAAGAAAAGTACAGAGATATAGGGACAGCAGATGCTCTGAATAAGGCAGGATGCAGACCAGGCCAGTACTACAACCATTATCATTACTACTACTAATCCTATCAGTACATACAGGATGCTCCAATCTATAACAAATACATAGAATTTTTGTAAAATGCTAATAGATCATTTATTATATATTCAAATTATTATTTTTTTTATAATGTATTAATTTTGTGAGGCCTACTGTAAATAATAAATTAGAAGGGCTCAAAAAACATTTACCTNCTTTGACTTCATGTGTTACAATTCTTTTTGTATTTATAAATATACTCTATTAAAAACAGAGTTGATATATTTTTTTACTCGATACGTAAACATGATTTCATTGATAATCTATATAGAGATAACGTTTAGGTCCACTTTGTTTTTACCACTGTACATTTCATTTCAGTCTGTCGATAACGTTCGATTAGTAACTATACGCGTTTCAAGCGTTCGTATTTAGAATTTTTTTTTTTCTTTAATTTAAACGAATACTTTAAAATTATGATTTTAACAACAATCAAAAACTATTTTTAATAATCTGTTTATTAACAAAGCTGTTTCATTAAATAAATTATATACTAATAAAGTAATCAATAGATTAACATATATAAATCTCTCTTTATTTTATATAACAATATATAAATGTAAATTTCAGAATTAAAAAATTAACTAAATACAACAACAATTCATTTATTTTTTACTTTACACTAAGTATAGTAAACAATCTTTTTCAGATGAATAAATTTAATATAATGAATAATTTAAGTATGATAATACTCAATTATTTGCCTATGCACTAGTCATTAATACATTTTTATAACTTATTTTTTATTATTATACGTCTATAAAATATGTCTAATAATTGATGATAAATACTTATTAACCGTAATTATCTTATAAAAGCAAGTATGCAAAAATATGCCTAATAATGGCAAAAAGAAAAAAAGTAAATATCTTAAAAAATGAACTTTCTACACTATTAATTAAAAAAACATCACCTTGCATGTAATTTTAGCAATTTTTTTTATATATGTATTTTAAAAATAACTAAATAAATTCGTGCTTATTCTGCCATCTAGTTGGGCGCCAATGAAACGATAGGGCTTTTGGGTTCTAGAATATTTTAATTTTAACAATTAATAGTTTCAATAAATAATTTTAATTGTGCTAATATTAAAATATAAGTCGTAGATCATCGGCCGTTGAATGAGGAGAAACTATGACCGCCAGGTCTTAACCAGGTGGTGTTGAACGATTTGCTTTGGCGATGTTTAATAAAAATACTATTTAAATATGCGTGAGGTAAGGGAAGCTCGCTGTCGGAGGCTCTAGCCCAAACTGACTTGTCTCCGTTATTGAATCTGTTGTACATTGAACATTTCAGCCGTTATCAATTTAAACATAATATGAGTATAATATGCAAGCTCTACTGTTCATGGTATCAATGTTTTGATGTCTCTCTATTTATGCATTGCAGTAATCTTTTATCCGTTACAATATCATTATCTAATACACTTTACCTGTTTGAAACAAAATAAATCAAAATTTTCTAATTACCAGAGCAGTTATTCTGACAGACGAGTGTTCTTAAGCTGGCAACTGAAAGAGGTAGAAGAAGAGAAGTATCTTTTGCCAAACTCTGTCTGAGACTGGAGACTACACTGGGTCCAGGTAAGGCCTTACCGCCAGGCCCTGACACGTAGAATATTAAGGAGACTCGAGATTGTGAAGGGTCAGGACGAAGATCTCTAACCACAAGCTGTGAGGCATCTCGGAGTAACAATCCTAGCTTAGCAAGAACACTATCCCGTTGAGATTCCATTAGTTGTCTAGGATCTATATTCAATTCTAACTCCACAAGATTAAGTAACTCTAAATCTGAAACAATAAAAGGCAAACATATAATATAATATTAACCTTCGGGCGGGCGTGTAATATTGGTAGCAGCAGCGGGCATGCGTTGGCATTGACACTGCTTTTGTTTCCTTCCATACTTAAAGCTTGTAGGTCCTTATTTTTGTGAAAATTAGTTTTCTCAATAGTTAATAATAATAAACATTAATTAAAAAAATTAATTTAAATTAACTTTTGAATCAGAAAAAGTTTTATTGAACCCATTTTTTATAATAAAAACAAATTACACTTATAAACATAATATCATATGTCATAAAAAAATTAAAAACGCAGCCTTAACACTTTCTCTCCTATCCTGGTATTGTATTAACTATGTGTATGTGGTTAGAAAACTCTTTTAAAATGTCAAATTATGAATACAGTAAGCAAAAAAATCTCCAATATTTACACCATATTGACGTTCGTATTAGAGCTTGTCGATGTTCAAACTAAAGTGAGCGTCCAGCTCACGTTCTGGGTATACCGATGATTTTATTAAACCTAGGAAATAGTAATTGGAGAATACCTAACTTTTTGAGAAGAACTGCTAATAACTAATAAGCTGAAACACTGTAAAATGAAAGGGGGCGTCTTCTTCAGAAATGGCTGTGTAAATGCCGCCAGCACGCCCGCCCGAAGGTTAATGCGAGGGTTGTCTGTAAAATAAGTTTCCCTGTTTGCCAAGGGCGAGCGGATTGCTGTTATGTGCGATCCGGCGACACTGTCATGTAGCTTGATCTTTCCCCTTAATATCCCCACCCGGGCGAACTCGCTGGACGCTCAGGGCCAGTTTAACAGCCGAAAAGGATGGAGCTCCAAAAGGAAAAACTCTCCGTGATTCGTTTTTTGTGTACCAAAGGTCATTCGGCGACAGAAATTCATTCCTAACTAACAGAAGTGTATGGTGAAACATCTATGAGTGTTCAAATGGTGCGCAAGTCTGCAAGTGGTGCAATGAATTCAAAGAAGGGCGCACAGATATCCACGACAAACAGCGGTCAGGACGGCCATCGGTTAGTGACGAAACGATTGCGAAAGTGGAAGCGGCAATGCTGCNGTCTTGAAGTGTTGAAAAAGAATATTCAACTTTACACCTAATATTTAAGCTTAATCGTACAGAAACCGGCGATTAACGCCTCACGTACTTATGTAAAGCGCGCCTCACTTTATTCAGTCATTTTTATTCTAAAACAACATAGGGGAGTAACAGTCTAAAGAAGTATCCTAATGTTTATGAAACCTGTTTATAGTTTATTGATAAGTTTTTCAACTTAGTTTTACAACAAATCGCACCGTTTATGGCTCAATTAGGGAAGTTTCACACAAGGCGTTTTTTATGCGACGAGCTAGAGCTAATGAGAGCTTTTACACATAGAAACATCACCCAGTGTGAATTCGCCAGTTTTTTCTCTCCTAGACACGAGAATAGAGATCTAAATCATTGCATCCATTACTGTGCACATATGAGAATTTTATTGTGTTTAACATTATCATTTCAGATAGGCCAAGAGGTTTATATGGTGGTCTTCTTTAAAACTAAAGTTCAATTTAGCGATGAACTAGTTACAATGCCTGGAACAGTAAGAGATAAATGAGATACATGTTTTAACATTAGTGACCACATTGATAGTAGTGTAAAGGGGCTGATTCGTATCCTGTCAGTAGCCTTAAACTGCTATCACTAAAAAAACTATGTTTAATTTTAAAGATGTTGAAATTAATTTAAACATAAATCTTTAAAAATTGCAGTTTATACATTAAAAACAATAAAAAGCTGAGAGGGTTCTTAACTCTGATAAGTCAATATTTGGATTGGAGTCACTTTTACACATTAATAATCATTTTGTCGCTTCTAGAATTATCATAATGCATGATAAAAGGACAAAATAAATTATACATACTCTGTGTAACTATGATGAAAGTGGTATCTGAAGCAGTATTGCCACTACTGTCCACAACTGATAATTCAAATTTATATTCACCCTTCGTCAAGCCTGTGACATTAGTAATTGATGTATTACCTCCGTTCTCAAATACTACCACATTTGGTCCACTAGATAAAATAAAACAAAAGTAATTTATATCAATGAGACATATGTTTAAAATCAAAGTAGTTATTAATACCAACATATAACTGTTTGACTTAATATTAGATTTTTATCTGGTTCAATTGTAATTTAAACTTGAAATTTTTTTCTTAAATATTAACAAGTAATAAAAGCAAGAAACTCTTGAATTAATACTACTTCTTCATTTTGGGAAAAATAAATAAAAAATTGGCTCTAAAGCTAAAAGTTTATACCACTCACTATTATAGTTTTTTACGTCATTTGAATGTAGTTTTTACCTTAATTGTTTCCAGTTCCATTGAGTTATACTAATATCATGATAAAGTACGGTACGCAACTCGTGCGAAAACGGCATTTTGCATTGCTCGTGTGGTTTTACTACCCTCGCTATCGCTCGGGTGTAAACACTACACTCGCATGCAAAATGCTACTTTCCACACTCGACGCGTAATGTACTATTACGGACAACCCTCGTAACAAGCTTATTAGGTGAAAATTGTTTTTCATTAGTGGATACAATTGAAAGAGATATTTGTAGTTAGGTGGATACTATCTACCCAATTACAATGTTTATTTAATTTTTATAGAAACCTAGCAAACCCATTTTAAATAAACTAAAAAATGTTACCTTGTTTGATAATAATAGAGACGGTGTCTTCAGCAAACTCTCCTTGATCATCAGTGACCCTCAGCCTGAACTCATAGCGTCCTGTCACTATGTCGGTTAACTGTTCACAAAAAATACAAATTACATTAGAAGCAATATAAGGAACTATAAATTTCACTCTGACATTAAATATACTTCCTGTGTTTTACACAAAAGACTTTACACACATTTCAAATTAACGTGCATAATCTGCTCTCTAGTTTATCTGGTTGATCTATATCTATAGGGTTATTAAAAAAATGGCTAAATGTATTATAATCAAAGAAAATCATATGATGATAATAATATTTACCATAAGTACAGGAGATTTGTCAGAATGATTGATAATAGTACCAATAGCCAGTGAAGTAGGTTCCCTTGTCCATTGCCATGAAGTAATTCGGAGGTCATCAGATGATTTGGAACCATTTACAATGAGTACATCTACAGGCATCACTAAGGTCTGATCACCACCTGCATCTGCATGTGGACCAGCATTCACACCTAATATAAAAATAGAATTGTTGATAATACCACCAAAAAATTAATAAAGAGACATTTAAGGGGTCCAAGAACCTTAGACTTTTGTAGGCGTGGCTATATGTTTTACAATCATGTTGAACGGTGTATGGTTGAGGTGAACAACTTTAATAGATGCAAAGATTTGTAGATCTATATTGTTGATCTACTTTTGTTAGGCAATACTATCCTTTCATTAGAATATATTTAAGTTTGAAACTAAAGTTGGCACTTCTTTAGATGGTTACTCCCCTTATAAAAAAACACAGGGGAGAAACAATCTAAAGAAGGTATGGAATGTTCTTCTTTACTCTGTTACTCCCCTCATCAAAATAGAAGTGGGATATTCCTTTGTCCCAAAGTACATTGGACTAAACATCCCTTTTAGGTTTCTGTACAAAGTAAAAAAGAAACCTTATATAACGGCACTGTCTGTNTACATATTTATTATGTATCATAAAAAAATAATATCCATAAATAAAAAGTGAAAGAGTACCTGTAGGAGGTTTGTTAGTAGGTGGTTTTACTAATACCAAAGTTTCACTACTAGAAGATTGGCCTGCTTCATCAGTAACTTTCAGCATAAAAGTGTAGAGGCCTTCAGTCAATAGAGAAAGCTGCAAGTATGGAGTGCGGGTATTCTGCCAACAAAAAAACAATACTAAATTTTAGAGAACATTAATACTCACTAAAATAATTTAGTTGTTTGTAGTTGGTTTGAATTTATTCAAGTGATGTACCTGATTTATATAAATGGTTAATAAAAAATAATCTATAATTTCTAAGGAATTTAAATTAAAGTAAAAGTTTGATTAGAATAAAAGACTGAGCCTTAGAGGTGATTTATAATTACAGCTTTCATGCAGAGAGGTCATAATCTTCTATCAATAAATCTAATAATCAAGGACATACAATAAAAAGGATAAAAATTACTAGTTCATCAACATATTAAGTTGACTAATTGATCGTCATCGATTGCTCATCCTATGTCTGAAATTAGATCCTGATATGTAATATAAGTCAAGGAACCACGTCTGTCAAATCCAAAACTTCTCTTGAAGAATAGAAGTATAACTTTTGTATAAAGCATTGTATTGTATAAAGCTAGCTTTCAACCTTCACTGGTCATCTACAGCCACCAACCCACTAATATCAATAAACTGATTTGATACTTTTAAATTATTGTTCTAAAAAATTAATGTACTGGGATGTTAAAGAGACCTGCATATCAACAGCCTTGTCGTGATCAGAAGGAGATTTGGTCCATTCCCAGGAAGTGATATCCTTATCATCAGATGAAAGACTGCCGTTGAGAGTGATATTATTCCTAGGAAGATAGAGCACTATGGAAGGACCGGCATTGGCTACAGGAGGATAATCTGGTTCTTCTAGAACTTCCACACGAGCATCCGTCCAATTACTAGCTTTTTCCTCATCCGTAACTGTTAACCTGAAACAATAATTCACCTGATAATGACTCTGAAAGAAGTGGTTACATCAAGCTCATTATTTTGAAGCAATATAATAATTCAGATCATTATAATAATAACAGAGTGTGGAATCTTATATAAGGGGTGTCTCAAAAGTATGTCGAAGACCCTTTAACATGAAAATACTTAACATGAAAAATCAGTTAACATGAAATATTACTGCGGTTCCGAAAAAATACTGGGTATTTATCAGTTATCAGTAGGTGTATTTAAGTCAGTAAATTATATGTCAAAATCAGAGAATTTTGTGGGTTTTTTGTATTTTAAATAAAATGTTTTTTTACTTGTACAGCAGAGGATTTGAAACAAATATAAACTGATAAAAAATTAAAATTTGATTTAATTTTTTTATTTGTTTTATTAAAATTATTATATTTTCATTTATTTATTACATACATACACAAGTATGTACACATCATATAATAATTTGAAATGTGAATAGTATAGTGTTAATAGGGTTTTAATGTGATGTGTTGGACAATCAATGTACAGAATAATATACGTATAAATTAATAAAATTAACAAAAATGTAACTTTTTTGTATTTATCGTTTAACAGAAACAATTTTTGTTCAAAAAAAGAAGATATTTTGAAAGGTACACTAAGAAGCTATTTTCCTACATTATTGCCTTGAACATTTTTGGAATATCAATTTCCTGATTCACTTTCTTGACATAATGTCTTCTGTATAAAATGAAAAACTCATAATAAATTTCATAAGCATTTTTATATTTTATTGAGAAAAAAAAAAACAGATAGGAATAGGCGTATGGAGCGTGGATAGTGTGCATTGTTGCAGGCACACAAGTTCACATGGAGTGATGGGAGGGGCATAGGGATATATCAGTGCTGCCACTACACTTTGGTGCCCTAAGAATTTTGGCTTTATCCCGGCCGATCACACGGCTTTTAAAAAAAGTGTAACTTACATTTGAGACACCCCTTGCATGACAATTAAGTAAACATGATTAAAAAGAGCTTTCATTTAATCCCTAGTAGATTTCGCAATACCTTTACAATAGCTACATAATGGTTAAGTTGTTTAACTAATACTCCCAAATAAATTCACAGGTTAAGAAAATATAATCCTCACATTTTTGTATTTTACCTGCCAGTTATAGCTACAAGGCTATAGCTACAAGTGCGCCAAATTTCAAGTTTCTAGCGATTCTGGTAGTCACATAATTTTGATGATGAGTGAGTGAGTGAGTAACAAAAATGTCAACTTTAAACATTTTAGTATGGAGTGCGGGTATTCTGCCAACAAAAAAACAATACTAAATTTTAGAGAACATTAATACTCACTAAAATAATTTAGTTGTTTGTAGTTGGTTTGAATTTATTCAAGTGATGTACCTGATTTATATAACTGTTTATAGTTTATTGATAAGTTTTTCAACTTAGTTTTACAACAAATCGCACCGTTTATGGCTCAATTAGGGAAGTTTCACACAAGGCGTTTTTTATGCGACGAGCTAGAGCTAATGAGAGCTTTTACACATAGAAACATCACCCAGTGTGAATTCGCCAGTTTTTTCTCTCCTAGACACGAGAATAGAGACCTAAATCATTGCATCCATTACTGTGCACATATGAGAATTTTATTGTGTTTAACATTATCATTTCAGATAGGCCAAGAGGTTTATATGGTGGTCTTCTTTAAAACTAAAGTTCAATTTAGCGATGAACTAGTTACAATGCCTGGAACAGTAAGAGATAAATGAGATACATGTTTTAACATTAGTGACCACATTGATAGTAGTGTAAAGGGGCTGATTCGTATCCTGTCAGTAGCCTTAAACTGCTATCACTAAAAAAACTATGTTTAATTTTAAAGATGTTGAAATTAATTTAAACATAAATCTTTAAAAATTGCAGTTTATACATTAAAAACAATAAAAAGCTGAGAGGGTTCTTAACTCTGATAAGTCAATATTTGGATTGGAGTCACTTTTACACATTAATAATAATTTTGTCGCTTCTAGAATTATCATAATGCATGATAAAAGGACAAAATAAATTATACATACTCTGTNATCCATCTTTACTTTAAACATAGCCCCTGTTAAAAAGGCTGTGTGCTAAGAGCTCAATTTTTTACAGTGCCCTAAGCTACTTAAGCTTAATCTATATTTCAAATGCCCATCATAAGAGAAAGCAGAGACATGAGGGTGAGAAAAACCTGATGAACTAGGTTCAAGTAAAGATACACTGCATGCTTACTGGAACTTGGCCTTGGGCATTGCCGAGCGCTCAGATTAGATAAAATAAAATTAAAATTAAAACAAGTGAAATTGAAAGGGAAGTTACTTGAACGTGTAGTTTCCAGGTTTCTCAAGGTTGTTTAGCACAAGTGTTTCACTGTGAGTTAAATTTAGTTGATATCCAAGAGGACCCTGTTGAAGTTGCCAGTTAAATGTCAACTTGCTTGTATCATCGTGACTCCCTGAGGCATCTAGGACTGCACGTGAGTTGGGAAGTTTGACTGTCTGTACACGAGGTCTAATTACAGCTACAGGAGGCTTATTCTCTCGATTCTGAGGCAATACTGTCAGATTCGCCACAGCTACACCCGAAGCATTGTTAGGTCCTGTCACAGTAACCTGTTTAACAATAAGAAATTAATGCTTTAAAAATAAATAAAATTATGAGCAACTTATTAAATGGTTATTCATCTATATTAACTAAACCTCTGCTAACAGACACAATAAATAAAATTATTTTAATACTTCTAGAGCTACAATTAAAATGTTTGACAATTCAAAGATTTCATTATAATAACATAGCTTAATTTACTTAAAGAATGCATTAAAAACATTGAAAAAAATAACACTTTTTTTATTCGATGATTTTTAATATATTTAAGTTGAAGTTGATGGGAACACCTTAATCATCCATCAACTTATATATATTAGGAATCATTAAAGAATACAATGGTTAAACATAAATTTTACTTAAAGAGAAGCCTCCACTTCAGGGCTTGACAGCTGTCAAGAGGAAGATTTAATTATTAATCCTATAACTCAACTAAAAATTGGTATAGGCACTTCTAGTAAAAATGTACAATATGCTTACAACTACTAAGTATGCTTACAACATTCCTCCAAACATTATTAATTTGAAAAAACAACTCTTATAACCATGTATGTAGTTCGCCAGAAGCAAATTCTAAATATGCAGAAGCACATCAAAATTAAGGAATGTTCCGAGAGATATTATAAGAAGTAAACTGCATGCATCCAACTCTTATTCATCTGCAATAAGATCGGGAAAAAAATCATAAAAATAACTTCTCCTCGGTGGTGAACCCGGCCTCTCTCCCTCCGTGTTTAAAGCTATTTTCTCAGAAACTAGATTTTTCCCGGGAAAACGGCTAACATCGTTAGATTCGTATTTAAATGGACTACATTTTAGAATTTTTTAATCAAAATCGTCAGAACCATTTTCAAGAAATAATTTTTTTTCCACGTTTTTTCAAAGACATTTTGTAAATCCACCAAAATCTCAAAATCGAATTTTTGCCCCCATCACAATACTTTCTCTTTATATGAGAAAGTAAAAATGAGAATTGTCCAATAGAGTAGTATTCATGATGCAGTACGTTATATACCATCTAATAATGTAACATAGTCTTACTTCTAATAATTGATTGGTTACTGTCAGTAACCCAACAATAATATTAAACTGTTCATCCCAAACTATAATGGGATAAACCATAATTTCAGATGAACAGTGATTTTAATAAATTAATGGATATTCAAAGCTGGTTTTCATATAATTTAAGAGTGTTTTTCTACTATCACCGACCTATGCAGCAAATTTAAAATGGCTTGGTAGTTTAAAAACTCACTAAAGTTAAAGGAAAGAATAGTAGGCAAACAAAAAAATGTAAAACAAATTATAGTAGTTTCATAATTAGAACTGAAGAAAAATCTAAATAAAAATTGAGTAGATATCCAATTAAATTAAAAAATGGAATAAAGCTCCAATGAGAGCATGACATTATGTAATCTGACCTTCTATGAGTAAAAATCTCCAACTCTTAATGGCTCTCTTTTTGATATTCTCACTCTGTCAGAATCAATTCTAATTACAAGACTTCTGCAGCATGGATAATAATAAATGAATTAATTCAGTGAATTTCAAATTCCAGCCAAATTAACTAATTTTAACTCAAGTTAAAAGTTATCTTAAGAAGTATGAATTGCTAAGAAGTATGACAAATGCAGAAGATTTTTTGTCAACATAAGGAAGTTAAGTTCATTAATTATACTTCTATATCCCCTTACAATGTAACTCAATTTATTTAATCGATTTTTTAAAAAAATAATCTGTCTAAAAGGTTAACAAAGGTGAAGCACTCTTCATCAAGAAACGTAAGCACAATATATGGTATTTTTTAATCAAAGTTATAGCAAAAACCTTTACACCTTTTTAATCAATATTTTAACTAACTATTCTTTTGAATATAAAATTAATCTAACTACAATAACATTAAGTGATTACTTTTATCTACTATCTTTTTTATGGAGGTAAAGTGATGTCTGTTAAGGGTTCAAAAACCCTTAATAAATAATGAAAATAAAGATATTTTCAATAAGATAAATTCCTGCCTATAGAATACATCCATTTTCTTACAGAAGAGAATCAAGAGATGCAGATGTGTTTTAGCTTAAATTGTATTACAATTTCGTAAATAATTGTACTTTTTTAATTAAAATACTGACATTTGAACACTACTAATGAAATTAATAAATTTATATTTGATGGTACTTTTTAGTGACGTTTACGGATTTAAACAAATACCTTTGTGGAATGAGGATTCTATATACTTTTCACTTTCTCTATTCGAAGAGGTTCTCAGTGATAAGAAAAATATATTGGTCTTTTTGCCCCTTGCACTCGATAACATTCCGGTAGAATGGTTTAAAAATGTTAATGCACCAATAACAATAATTTCGGGTAATGTGACAGAAAAAACAATGAAGGAAACTGAACCCTATCAGGGCTACGCATTGTGGACCGAAGAGAATAATTTCCGATGGCAGGTGTTGCAAAGAATGGGTAAGATCAAAGACTGTGAGTGTTTTCGATCTAATGCCTTTATGATAATCTACGTAGTAAGGAATAACTGGCTAGTGGAGTACAGCATCAGAAGTTTGCTTTCTTACCTTTGGAAAAACTATAAAATGTATAATATTGTTGTAACTCCGTTGATAAGAGGCAACAATAATTCTTCACTAACAAATCCGAATATTTATTCTTATAATATGTTCGAAAATAGAATAATGAATTTAGATGAGGGTAATATCACGAAGCAACTAGACGACAGATTCGAAGATATGAAAGGTTACGAATTAAAAGTAAGTATGTTCAAAAATTACCTTGGGTATTATTACAAAAATAAGTATTCCGGACTAGAAGGTACGGGTGTAGATGGAGAATTTTTAAATTTAATATCAACCAGATTGAATTTTACACCGATAATTATTGCACCTAAAGGAGAAGATTTCGAAAGTGAAACATTTTTTGAAACTAAGTACTTACAGTCACTGAAACAAGTTTCGAGACAACAGGTGGATTTCTCACTCAATGGAAGATATGTTAAGACAGTGCCTGGTGAGGTCAAAATTGAATACTCTAATGTTTTATATGAAGACAAAATATGTTTTGTAGTGCCTACCGGTTTCCCATATAGAGGATGGGAAATATTTTACAAAGCTTGTGATGATATTGTTTGGCTTTATATTTTAGTAACAGCAATAGTCGTTAGTTTAACAGTAATGACGATAGTGAAAGTTGAGACAGGAAGGTGGACGAGTGGAATTCTATTAACAGTGAGCAGTATGTTTTCTGTGCCCATAAGCTCTACACCTACGTCATTCCGTTTAAGAATAATAGTAGCCGTATGTTTAATATTTGCTCTAGTTTTTATGACACTTTTTCAAGGCTATCTTTTTCATATGATACACACATCACCGAAAAAGCACCTTTATAATACAATGCAAGATATTAAAAATTCCAAAATTATTTTGATTACCGGAGGCTACAACGAAACTCTAGACTGGTTAAAGAACAATGTGGATTACGAAACTTTAATGCATGGCAAATGGAGAACGTCTTACGGTTTTCCAAAAAATATGCAGCACACCGAAGCAACTGTGTTAATAAGTAAACGTCATTTTGGTTTTTTAATAGATTCAAGAAGGTTTAAAGCACAGGAACGACCTCACATGCTAAATCAATGTTTGATAACACATAACTTAGCCTATATTTTCCCTCGGGGGAGTCCATTTTACAAAATTATAAATGAAAAGTTTGTGGCCCGTGCAATTGAAGGAGATTTTGACACATTTTGGTACAACAGATTCATTAGTAAAGTTCTTGATTATAAAATGAGACGTCATTCTCTCTTACGTAAAGCTGATGTCCGGAGTGAAGAAGAAAGCATTCCACTAGACAAATTGGAAATTAGTTTTTTCATACTGGGAGCAGGATGCAGTGTGAGTTTCATAGTTTTTCTAAAAGAAGTTTTATCATGTGATTCACCACGTTTCAAAAAAGGGAAATTAGTTAAAATAAAGCATTTTTCTAACCAGTTTACTAATAAAACCCAACAAAAAAAGCAATCCAAAACACAAGCAGCTAAATTCTCTACACTATTTAGGAATGCAAAAAATCCACCTGTTAAAGAGTTTATTCTTTAAAATAACAAAAATAATAATTTAGTGTAAAATACTCGATAAGATAAAGTGTCTAAACCTTTTAGGTTTTGCACTCTATAGTAGGGCTTATAAGGGGGGGGGGGTACACTGCACAATGCGATTGAAATGAGTTTGCTACCATAACTTATAAATTATTTCGAGGCTGGATTGCACTCTTTCTTCCCATTCACTTTTGTAATATAGATTAGAAATAACTATAAAACATTCTGATTTTATTTATTTATTTGTTTTGTTGCATGTTGAACAGCTGAGGTCTTAAACGTCCTTAAATTAGGTCATATTAATTCTGATTTTATTCCAACTTATTGTCATTAACAAAATAATAATATCTACATATACATTATTAATAAAAGATAAAACATTATTATTAAAAAAAAAATTCTTTTTTTTTTGTAAGTCAAGGCATTGCCTTTATATTTTATCGTGATTTTACAGTTAAGTGAAAGATTAAACTTTTAATTTAATTTGGTAGTTTTAGACAGAAAATTATACATTATAATTAAATCTAGAATGAGTATACACAGATATTTAATATGCATTTATTAAATTTTACATTATTAATAATTATTTTCTGTTTTTGCATTACAATAATAATATTTAGAGGTAGTTATAACGCATAGAATATTTGTAGAATGAGCCTGTTTTATTTTTTGTTTTTTATAACAGCTCACTAAAAAATAATTTATAGAGTAAGTATTCAATGGATTGTATTTTTTTGGTAATAAATTTAATTAATTATTACTTCAACCTTTGTTAACAGCTGTCAATGTCATGTATGTATAACGTTATATCTTCTAGGAAAGCCATTTGTTTGATGTAGAGCTTAGTTGAAAATAGTTAATAAAAAATAATCACCATTGTAATCTTTAATTGCCATGAATAAATTATTCCAAAATATTGATTAATTATATTTTTAAATACACTTTTTTTTTACGACATATTGTACTCCAATTGTAAGGTTTATGCGGCTGATAGAGTGAGACACTAACCCCATGTCATGCATTACACATATACAGTTGGATGTATAGTAGTAGTAGTAGTAAGGTTTTAGTACTAGTACTAGATGAGTGGAACGAACCACTTGTTCCAACCTAGCAATTAGATCATCTTTAGGCTCATTTTACTAGCCCCATGGTAGAGAGTTGCAGCCACTTCACACATCATACCTCTGTACATTGTACCGCCAAAGCGAGTATCATGTGATCATTAGTGAGTCATATAAATCAGAGCATCATGACGAGGGATTGATCCCCCAATAGTGCTGCTCATGATTCATTGATGGCTAAGCACACATGGTAAGTAATTTTATCCACAAGGGCACGCCGACTCTCCCATATGAATGTATAACTTTTTGAGTTTATTTTTTAACATTACTGACAGACAACAAAAAAAATCAGACTTCGTTACAATCTTTAACAAGAAAAAAAAAATTATAATGAGGTTCAATACCTTAAATGTGTAGAGGCCTTGGGTGAGGTGAGAAAGTTTTAATGTGTTTTCCTTTACTTCGCTGGTACTCCTACCACTTTCCTCAGGCTGGCTCATCGGTTCCCACTTGTATGAGTACACATTCTTCCCAGCTACATTGAAACATTAAACTCAATTAACCAATCATTATTAAATAATTGTAAAAGTCTCTGTCAAAAGGAGATCTCAAAATCTACTGCATTCATTTCAATATAAAAAGTTAATGATGATGATAAATCATAGCCGAAAAAGATCTTAATCCTTCTAGAGAGAATGATAATAGTGAATGACTATAAATAAGCGAAAAAGTGGGGTAGAACTGTAGAGATGTGCTTTAGAGGGCTAACGGGTTAAAAGAATCTGAACCATGAGTCTAGGTATTAGAAATAAGGTAGAAGTGTAGGGAGAGCACGTTCCAGGGTCCTGGTCCGCCCCTTTGACTCGACCAGCACCACGTTCCGGGAACGTGGTCCGCCATGAATGTGTTAATAAAAAGGGCTATTAAAATATATTTACCAGGTTCTTCAGGTATGGTGAAAGCACTGAGAGTAGCTTCATTTTCAGGAAGCCAGATCTTCTTAGAAACGACAGACACAACTAATTTTTGACTAGTCTGATCCTCTTTTCTTGGCTCTTCCTCATCTACTGTTTCTTCCAACATCTATAAACAGATAAGTAATGTAGGTGTAAGTTAAATAGGTTTAAGGGATTGTATTGTTAATCACATCTAGTACTGAATTGGCTAAAAGAAGAAAACATTTTAAACACGGTTTAAGTAAATATTATGATGGGTGATATGATAAGGGAAAGAGGATGTTTTATCACCAATTATTAATGAACAAGCCGTGAAGCCCATGTGAGCTTCACATGGGAACAAGCAGCCCATGTGACAATGAGTGGCTTGAACCACTCGGCCCATTACTTTATATTTATCCTGTACTTCCAAGTCTATTATTTTCTGTCAAATAGCAGAATCTTCTATATCCTTAAGGACACGAATCAAAGTGAAAGTGTTGATAAGGGTGCAGATATGCCACTCATTAGTAACAACTTTTTCATGTGGCAGTTGATTATATATTAAAAAACTATCATTATAATTATAAGTTACATAAGAATATAAGTGACGGCGTACCTTAGGATATGAAGGTAAAGCTTTAGGCTGTGTGTTAAAAATGGATCTATTGAATAAATCTGAAAAAATAAAATAAATAAAATTGTATTAGAAATGACAACTGTGTTGAATATTCAATATTTTTCTAAATAAATCGAAAAAGTGTTAGAAAGATGAACTTCAATTTCTGTAGAGTAGGTGAGGTTCAAGAAACCAACACAGTATTAATTTATTACATTATTTGTGAGAGACACCAAGATATGTGTCACGCTTGTGTGGCACAACCCTTAGTGTCTCTTACAAATTGTGTAGCCTATTGCAGTGTGCAAAGTCGGTATTACATTGCTGTTGCATTAATTTATTGTTGGAGAAGATTGAATTGCTTATTATTATCTTAGAAAGTTCTATCATTTTTTCAGCATTTATTTACAGCAAGGAAAACTCTCTTTTAAATAAAAAAGAAAGCATTCTAAGAGAAGCTATTCATTAAAAAAGATACTGTGCAATATATTAATTTTCAGGTAAACTAAAGCCTTATATAATATCTAAAGAAATGATCACCAGGTGTTGGAATGGGAACACAAGTACGAGATGTAGGAGAGTCAGTAAAACCAGGTTTGCATACGCAGTCACCGCTAGTAGTACACTCTTCATTCTTTCCACATGAACAAATAGCTACTGGGTTAATATCGGAACCAGCCATTTCAAATTCATCAACATTCCTGCAGAGAGAGAGAGAGAGCAGAAATAAATTTAAACCTTCATAAGCTTGAAGTAAATATTGAAAAAAATCAATTCTAACTTTGAGAGCTAAACTCAGAAGACAATCTAATATAAAAGGTATCTTAAATACCCACCTTTCACCATTAGTTGTATCAAATACATCTTGCCAATATGTTGCTGGCCCTAAAGGTCTGACTAGAACCATCTGTATAAGGCTTGATTTATCTGCATCATCATTCTGTACTTCTGGGATACAATCACTGTTACTCTTGCACGATATCTAAGTATCAAAAAAAAAATAAATAAATAAAAAACATGTTAAATACACTGCTTTAAGTTGAAGAGAATAGAGACCCCCAAGAGACTAAATTCTCTAAAACTGAATTACCAAAATATAATTTGCTTCTTACAAGTGAAATAAATGCAACTATACTGAGCTAACCCGAAATTAGCTACCATTTGATTGGACAAACTATCTGGACCACTGTTATTACATCAACATATCCAGTTAGATTTCTAGAAGTCAAACTACAGTCAGATTATCTAAAGTTTTGACTTTTGACACTCAGATTGGCCAACCTAAATGATGAAAAAAATAAAGCCACTAGGCTTGTAGGAGNAATTTAAAAATTAATGTTAAAAAAGAAAGAAAAAAAAAACTATATACAACATCTTGTCTTGAACAGTGGACTTAGATGATGTCAAATATAATTTAAACAAAAAAATATTCGGTTTAAAAAATTTATTGATATTTACAAAATAAACATTCATTCATTTTATTTGTCTGGTACCAGATAAGAAAATGTCCAGTTATAACAAATTTTTCTAGTAACAAGCAAATAAAAACAGAAATTAATTTTAAAATATTACAATAATTTATAGTTCGTAATATTTTTATCATATTGTTGAAAGTAGCATATTAGCAATAATTACACTTGTAATCTATTCATAAAATGTTTTCCATAGGTCAGTTCTACAATAAGAGATTACTAATATGATTAATAATAAGCGCAATAATTAATATTAGAATCAAATGGATCTGGTGAATAGTAATTTTTGAATATTTTTTTATTTGTGACATCTGGCCCCAGATGCCACAAACACTTAGGACTTGAAAATTAAAAATAAATTCATGTGTATATTTTGGTTATACAAATAAATGCACTTGCGTTCTGTTACACAAGTTCTTAAAAGATATGACTTTTGTAATTAAAAAAAAAATGAAAAATTATATTATCAATGGCTACTTTTACTTAAAACTTAGGCTTAAAAGTAGTTAAATGTACATACATAGGTAGTTACCTAGTAATGTATTTATGCAGATGTGTTCATTTATGTACCTACTGAAAGTCAAAAACGTACCTATAGGTACATAAAGAAGAAACGTGTAAACAAGCAGTAACTCTTTGTCACAGTGAAATTTTCCCACTTTTTTTTTTTTATCTTTATCTCCTTTCCGGTGCTTCTTAGAGAAAACATGTTTAAAAATATTTCATATACGTAGCTTATTCTCTACGGGCTATAGTTTTCTAATTACAGAGCATCGAAAATACGATGATGTGGAAAAAATAGAAGAAATTTACATTTTGTGAACAATGTGTTTTTCTATATTAGTCGTTATTACTATTTTTAAAGTACAGTAAATGAGCAGCAGGGTAAAGTAATCTCAATTACAGCTCTGTACGTCCAATAGTTTCTGAGATATTACACTTAAAAAAATTTCAGTTTATCCAAAAAAAAAAAATGGCAATTTTAAGTATTGCCCTCTTTTTGGGCCAAATATCGGCATATAAACGCTTAACTATAACTACGAGAAACGTCATAAGGAATAAAGTTGTAGTAAATCTAATTGGCTTCCTTTTATGTACAAAATGAAAGTTAAAAAACTTTAAAATAGATCTGTTGCAATCGTAAAAAAAAAAAAAAACGGAATATTAGGCCAGTCAAATTAGATCTTAAATTCGCAAGGCTTGATTTAGTTCTGATTTTTTCGAGTGTGATCTTAAGTTTGCAGCTTCGAAAATCCTGTGCAAGCTGAGTAATATATGTGAAAAACTGAAACATTCTCGGACTTTTTTCAGTTGCTGCTATACACCTCGTAAACTATGCGCTGTTCGATGTTAGTTTTTCTTATACTATTTTTTCAGTACAATATATTTACAACAATTTAAGTCAAACGGCAACTCTGTGCGTCCAATAGATTCCAAGATATGGGCCTTTAAGAATTGTAATTGTTTTGCAAAAATTTGAAATTTTAAGTATTGCTATGGTTTTGGGGCAAATATCGCCAGTGATTCATAGTTTTTCGAAGCTGCAAACTTAGAATCACACTACCCTAACTAGTCCGAACAACATATAAACAAATCAGAACTACATCACTCTTTTCGAATTCAGCAATTTTTTAAGTATGTTTTGACTGGCCTATGTATTTTTCCAACATAATAATTTATTATTTTAAAATTTAATTTATTATTTAGGTGTGTAAATATTTGACTCGATAAATTTATGTAGTTAATTTGTTTCTTTGTAGTTTATCAATCTTTCCGCGGACCACCTGGAACAGTCCCTCGGACCTCAGGTTGAGAATCACTGCTTTAGATAATCTGACTGTAATTATCATATTAAGAATCACTTAGAACGTTGTAGCAATATTCAAATCTTCAGTGGGTAGAACTGATAATATCCCTCTGACACAGTTAAGTAAAAGAAATCTGCGTTAGGTTTTGTAAATATATTAACTGAGAAACATTATTGGTAAAGTTCTCTTGGCTAAAAAAAGTACTCTTATCTAATAAATAATACAGTAATGGCACGCCAAACCCGTGTTATCCATAAAATATATCTTAAATCTGCACTATTTGGCCCACAAATTTCTAATGGTCTGATTTAATTGCATTTTTTCTTTTTTTTTAACAGATTCCGGTTGTACTATCTCCGTAAATTCAATAGTTGTTTTTTTTTTTTTAATACATAAAAGTGCCATTTTCTTAGGGAGATGATGAAAGGTTGTGCTGAAAAGTGCAAATAAATCTTAACCTAAACTAACAATAACCTTCCCTTTTTTTTAGGATGTGACACGTTATGTATTTTTTTGGCTAAAGTAAATGTAATAATTTAAGTGAATTTTGAACTTCGATTTAGACCTCTACCTGGTCTATATGCAGCAGGGTTGTTTTTCTTCAGAAAATGAGCGGAGCACCACGAAGCGGTGTGGAGCGGCCATTGAATATGTTTTGATTCTGTAAAAAGCACTGTTTCACTTTTACGTATTAAAAAAAACTATTGAATTTACCGAGATGACACAACTGGAATCATTTTTATTATGTAAAAGGGAACAGTGTTAAAAAAAGTAAAGTAAATCGGAAAAATTAGAAATTGTGGGTCAAATAGACCAGATTTACCTTTATTAATATTTAATTTGCGGAGGCCATAACAATGAACACACAAATGTACAATTATATTGAAATTGGTTTCTTTTTAATTAACCCATTGAATATGGTAGGATTCGCTAGGGATCCATGCTAGGCTAAGGCGGCTGATGGTAGAATCCCCAGTGGATCTAAGCCCACCTTTTTGGCATTCCGCAGCTCTTTTCCTCGTGCCTCGGGAGGAACCCTCTCAAAAGGCTCCACTAGGCCCACTGGCGTTTGTATCTACAGAGGATCCCGGATAAAATCGGGTTAAGAGACATTTTCTCGTTTACTCAGAGAATCGGTAGACAATTTAATAAATTAATTCATATAATTTGTAATATTAGAAGTGTGACAGAGCAGGAAATCAGACAAAAGAATTAAGATAAGCTAGTTAGCTATTAATTGTTGGTAATGGTCAGAACTATAACTAAATATTTACAGGAGATAACAACTAGAGACACACATAAAGATTAACAAAGAAATACAAACCCAGTAACATGTATTGGTACTCTTTTTCATGAAGATAACATTGCAAGTCAATTCCTGACAGCAGAATATTGCACAATTCTTTAAAACGTCTGCATCCGAGGTGTCAGTGAATTTATTGTAAACCCCGGCCTTCTGTTTAGCTCTAGGCACGTAACCGGTCCAAACCGAATTCATCAAGCCGGGGCACATAGTCTTCAGGTCTTTCGAAAATACGGCGTAGGTCATAACTTCGTGACAACATATCAATATAATAAACCATAGACAACTTAACAGAGCCATTGTCCGTCACTCACTGACAACAATATGATAACCATATAAATTTTAAACAAGAAAAAAAAAAAAAATCACGATGCAAACGAGCAGAGGAAGTTAGAGATAAGATTAAACAAAACATCGGCAAAAAAGTTCTCTGACCTCTCGCTTTGAAATAAACATTTCTAAAACTAAATTTAATAACTACTGCATTCGTATACTATAACTTACAGATAAATAAACGCGTTTATATACTTTATTATGGTGACCATACGGAACCTTTCATCTATCACACAATTTTTACGAGATCAATTTTATCGTTGTACGATCCAGACTTGTTAAAACTTTATCGACCTACTATGAAAATATATTTAGTTGATATGTGGAAATAAAGAAATAGGAGATGGGTAACTAACTCAAGGCAATGTTATAAAACTTGGATGAAAAAAAAATTATCAGAGGGGATTGGGGATTATTTTTGTTTACGTGCGATAAAAAATATTACTTCTCGTAGATAGCAAGAAGCGTTTTCTTTAATCCATCATATATTGATAATTATTGTTACGGCGTTGTTATCAGATTTAGAGGCAGGTACATTAAATTAATTAAAAACGTTATTTTAGATTATATTCTTATGAATAAGAACAAAACTAATATTTTTATTCTTGGCTGTAAAGAAAGAAGAACATGAAATTTCTAAATTATTAAATGTGGGGTATCTTCCGACCGATCTCACAGTGAAGCTAAGGGGGCCCCCCAAAAAAAGATAAAATCTCAACCCGTTCTATTTTTTTGAAAATCTTCCGTTTAATCAATTCATAAGGGGGAGACTTTAAGACCCACTTTTATTGCGAGAGCTTTATTTAACTACCCTTCCCTTTGCTTTTATTTTGAAAAATCGATTGAGTGGGGGCTACAATTAAAACAGCGTACTGTAAGACTAAGGTGTTCAAGGTCAGGAATTTATAAATATAAGCATACAAGCACAAGCTTTATCTCAATAAATCTTTATTGACTTTTACAATACATAGGTAGCCCTTTTTGCCAGAATATTTAAGTATTTCAGCTTGTTTATACTGGCATTTGTGTGTAAATTTATTAATCCTTTATAACGTGGCATCATTTTTGTGGGACTAGCAGGGACTATAATATTTTTTCTTCAACGTCAAACCAAATTCTATGAAAGTAAAGTAAATAATTTTTGAGAATTGAAAAGGATTTAGAGATCCTCTTTTAAAATTACCGAGAACCCTTAAAATTTTCTGCGTTTGCCTGTCTGTCTGTACCAGCGATATATAATACTGGTCTGTACAGTGATCATTGACGTTTATAACTCACCTGCATCTCCGATAGTACCTAACCAACATAATCGTCATTGAGTCCCGGTGTAATGTGTAATCCAAGCTGAGGAATTTTTACAAAAAGAATTTAGAGAAGCAATTTACTACTTAGTAGTTCGGTGAAGAATAGACCACGCTTTAAAAAATACTACATACTACTCGTGTACATTGATTTAATGACCTGAAGGAACATTCATCCCATAAGATTAAAGAAAAAGAAAAAGAAATCTAATTTTTTTATTTAAATAAACATATTTTTACTTTCTCATATACGTAAAGTACCATATCTACGCAGAGAAAGTATTGTGATGGCAACTGGTAAACTCCCTAAACTACTATGCCAATTTAGACGAAATTTGGATACAGGTTTAGAAAAATCATACCCCAAGGCGAAATCGAGAAATGGATTTTAGCTCCAAATTTAAGGGCCCAACCCCCCAAAAATTCTGAAAAAAAATGACAAAAATTATTTATTGAAAACGGTTCCGACTATTTTGATTAAAAAAAAAATCTAAAATGTAGTCCATTAAAATACAAATCTAACCGTATATGCCGTTTTCCAGGGAAAAATCTAGTTCCTTAGAAAAAAGCTTAAAACGCGAACGGAGAGAGCTCGGGTTCGATTCCGCGTCCAGGAGAAGTTTTTTTATGATAAATTTTGTCGTAATGTTTAATAATAATTAAATCTACATACGAAAACTAGAAAATAGAAAATACAGAATACAGGGCTAAGTAATTATGAACTCGTATTTGAGAAAGTTTGTCTGAGTTGTCTCGGATCGATTTTTAAGGTAAACTTTGAAAACAAATTTTAATAATACTTGAATGTAACTACTGATATATGAGAAAGTTATTGCAAGTTTTCTCGGACCGATTTAAAAAATAAATAAACCATCCACATTGACTACTAATATCCAACCCAAAGTTTGATTTACCTGTCAGGTATACCACAACGTGCATGGTCGGATTTACAAACGTAAAAGTAAAACATCAATATAAAGGTACGTGATAGGACGCTAGGAATGTATGTGCCACAGTAATTAGAATTATTTAAAAAAAAAAATTATAAATTAAAATATTTTTTCATAAAAAAGACATTATTTTGTCGGGCTATACATAATAAATCTTAATGCCCCCATACAATATCAAACATTTTGTACAAACCTGATGTCGGGCAAATTTAGGCTATAAATGTCAAACATCATGTTTGCGCAAATATCAACATTAAACAGCCCCATGCACGGTCAAAATGTTTGACCGTGTATGGGGGCCTTTTAAGTAGGTTCCATATAAATTATTATTTCCGCTGATTTTCAGAGGGGTGGGGGAAGAGCAAAGTTTCATATAACAATTACTTTTTTGACCTTTCTACAGCTCGAAATTGATTTGTTTTCACTGAATTATTTGCTTCTTTTTTTTTTAATCTGCGGTAGCAATACATCCGGGTATATTAAAATAGATATACGCTATGTATAATATATGTAACCGAAAAGCGGAGCAAAAGAAAATAAAAACTGATTAATTATTTTTATCCGGAAAGCACTAATTGACCATTTAAATCCATGGAATAAACCCAAAATGGATGAATCAGGCATGAACAGGTACTCCAGGCTTAAAGAGTGTATACGCCCGTATAGACCTTTACCTGGAAGACCAAGCCCAATCTCCCTTAAGCTATCTTTAAGCGTATCCTGGATGACAAATAACCATATCCTGAACCTAAAATATAATAACAATATCCAGTAAACATATACCGGCTGGCTGGTACCTAAGCCTAAGTGCGCCAGCCTCTTAGTCTAAAAGTCTAAAGTGTCTGAAGGGTGGGGTCAGGTAAGTCCGGGTTATACCTCTAAACCCAAAGAACTTGGTAGCGGACTTCGACTTCGAAATGGGAATCCAACGAGCCGTTCGAAATGTCTTCCCAAGCACTTTGGAAAAATTTTGGATTTACTGAGCACTACCGATGTTCTACCAACGATGGCCAACTGATTAAGTTTATCGTCGGACTACCTTATATTTTATATAGACATAGACACTGAAGAAGTTGAAGAATGTTATATTGAAGATTTTTTAAGCCAAAAAATAAGCCATCGCAATGATCTTTTTTGGGACTATATCACCGAGAACTATATAGATCTGTCCAAGGCTAAATTCCCAATACCAATGTGGGATTCAAGCGGCCTAGCATTGGTTTTTTTTATAATAATAAGGTATCTAGATTTTAAATGTGAAAGTAATTTTTAATTTATTTAGGAGTATGTACATAAATAAATTACACCTTTCAATATGTATTTTGTATTACATATATTAAATATAGACTCAATTGTATAATATGTATATTACATATGCAGAATATTTTAGTTTTCATGAGTACTTTTAATGTTAAGTTAATCCAAGCCATTCTAATAAATATTAGCATTCACTTATAAGTGAGTGTAATTTATGTAAGACATTTCTTTAATTTTTAATAAGTATTCAATTTTATTTTCTCTCGTATTTTTGATTATTTTCTTAAATTGATAAAACTTATTTTGATTTAGTATTTATAATTAGATAAGTTATACTTATTAGATAATTATTTATTTTCATTTTGAATATTCACAAATTAAAGAGTATCTTCTGACACAATTTGGATTTTGTTTTACGAGAACATTCTATACAGATTCTCCTCTGCAATGAGATTTGCTAATGATCGCCTTATTATTCTAAGCAGTTTCTTCAAAGTAACTTCAAATCGATATGCGAATATTGACAACGATTAGTCCTTTAGATTAGAGGATCCGTGAGGTGGGTGGACTACCTATTCGGCAGATAGGATTTACCCGGCGCACTTCGACCGTACCCTTCAAAAGGGGCTGGCGCACCTCCCCCGTGACCCGACCTATCCCGGCGCACTTGGTGTACAGCCAACATACCTTATAAAAAAATAAGAATAAATACAGTAGTTTTTTTGGCTGTACACCAAGTGCGCCGGGAAAGGTCGGGTCACGGTAGAAGTGCGCCAGCCCCTTTTTTTAAGGGTACGGTCGAAGTGCGCCGGGTTAATCCCATCTATTGAAACAGGTAGTCCGCCCTCTAACTATCTCTAACCACCTTCCGAAGGACTAATCGTTGTCAATATTCCCATATACTCAATATAAAGCAGTTGGAAGTTACTTTTACTTTTAACAAACTGTTCAGAGTGATATGACAATCATTAGCAAATCTCAGTGCTTAGGAGAATCTGTAGAATATTCATAATAGTAGAATAGTCTCGTATGAACAAAATCTATATTGAGCCAGAAAATACATTTTAATTTGTGAATATTTAAAATGAAAAAAATAAAAAAAATATTATAAAATCAGAATAAGTTACCATTTAAACTGCATAGGGAATTCAAGAAATTTCAATATATGATCAATATATTAGAAAAAAAAAATTATTTTATAAATATTAAAAATTACATAAATGTGTCACACAGGGCCTAGATCAACTTAACATTAAATGTAATATACATATAATACAGTGTCTATATAGGAGAAATATATTAGAAAATAATAATCATAACATAATACAAAACACAATTGATATAATCCCAAAATCATCAAGAACGGAAAACTTGTTGGAAGGAAAGCGGCTTCTATTAGGTTATTATTTTCCTGTAAATATTTATTAGTTTTTGCAATTTTCCATGAGAGATTATAGTTCTTTAAAAATAAAGGATTTATCCCATTCCAAGCTAAGGTCAATCGTTAATCACCATCCACAGGTAAGTAATACCATTCCTTCATCCTTCCGCTTTTAATAATCCTATGTTACTGACCTGTTAAGAAGCTCATACCCTATCAATATTTAGTATGCAGGCAACAGATAAAGATTACAGAACTGCTATAATCCATTCGGTAGTGATAGATTTCAACTTAGTCCCTAATTTTGTAGTTTGTTGGATTCCAATTTCCGTTCCCCTACAAAGCAAAGTTCTTTGGGTTTAGACAAGGTGAAAGAAGGGATAACCCGGCCTTACCTGGTCTCACCCTTCAGACCCTTTGAATAAGAGGCTGGCGCACTTCGACCGTCACCTTTTTCTAATCCTAAGGGGGGCTGGCGCACTTCGGTACCAGCCGTTTTTTTACCACATAATACTTAGAAATATAATATAGCGTGCAAGTACATAAAATTAACTAAGACAGAAAGAATAACCAATTGCCACAAATATATCAATAAATGTATATATATTTCTATTTCGATAAGATTCTAAGGCTTCTTGTGTAAAAGTTTTGAGTAAATATATATTTATTTCTAACAAATTGACTTTTATTTCGAAATTAATCCTTCAATGCACAATTTTATTATTTGCATGTCTTTGCCAGCGAATATATATACAGGGTGATTCACGATAGATGTTACAAACTTCGGGAGGTGATTCTACACCCCAAAAGCAATAAATTTCCTCTTGACCCCTGTCCGATTCTCAATTTTAAGGGAGATATTTGGGATTTTCTGGTTTTATTGGAAAACATGAGTTTTCCTCATAAAAATTGTCATACCTCCCAAACTGTTGGTCTTAAAGCAAATTTGAAAAAACCATTGAAAAGCTCATTAAATTTCCAATAAAAATACAAACCTGGCACATTTTTTCAAAAACTTCTCCTTTTAATAACCTTTCCCACGGTATACTCAACTTTGTGATTCCGTTAAAAATTGGTAGAGAAATTCAAGTTAGAACGCGAAAAAACAGCACAGAAAATGTAGAAGTAGGGTGAGAAACCGCAATAACTTTCGAACGGTTTGAACTGGAGATTCCAAATTTGACACAAAAAACGCCATAAACTCCACCGACTTCGTCGGCCAGGGGAATTGGTCTAGTGATGGTGGTTGAAATTAACAAACGTTGAAGAAATGGGGATATTATAATGGTTTTCAAATAATAGTGGAAATTGAAGCCACGTTCTATGGGTTTATTCAATCTGGAATTATCCATTATTATGGATCGGTGTTATTAATTGTGTAAAAATGGTTGTGTTTAAATTTCAAATATTTCATTGGTTTAGTGAAACCAATTTCCCTGACCAACGAAGTAGGTGGTGTTTTGGGAGTGTTATTTTGACAAATTTGAAATCTCTATTAGACCATATTTGGGACTTACACGGACTCTGGGAGGGAATGACCATTTACGCTTCCTTTAAAATGAACTGCATGGACCTCCTTCAGGAATAACCAATAGAAGAAAGACGCTGATTAATTGAAATTATTTGAAAACCATTATTTTATCCCCATTTCTTCAACGTTTGTTAATTTCAACCACTATCACTAGATCAATTCCCCTGGCCGACGAAGTCGGTGGAGTT
Organism: Gerris buenoi; assembly: GCA_001010745.2. Lineage (NCBI taxonomy): Eukaryota > Metazoa > Arthropoda > Insecta > Hemiptera > Gerridae > Gerris > Gerris buenoi. The sequence goes on along the minus strand of KZ651997.1, from coordinate 18,394 downwards.
TATGGCATTTTTTGTGTCAAATTTGGAATCTCCAGTTCAAACCGTTCGAAAGTTATCGCGGAAAATGCGTGTGTATTGCTTGTTTCTCACCCTCCTTCTACACTTTCTGTGCTGTTTTTTCGCGTTCTAACTTGAATTTCTCTACCAATTTTTAACGGAATCACAAAGTTGAGTATACCGTGGGAAAGGTTAAAAAGGAGAAGTTTTTGAAAAAATGTGCCAGCCTAAGGCTAAAGAATTGTTTTTGCGGCAGACACAAATAACATTTTCCGAATTGTAGTAACTAAAAATTTTTTCCCAATTGCGATTGTATTGCCATTGTTAGAAACTTTTAAGGTTTGTATTTTTATTGGAAATTTAATGAGCTTTTCAATGGTTTTTTCAAATTTGCTTTAAGACCAACAGTTTGGGAGGTATGACAATTTTTATGTGGAAAACTCATGTTTTCCAATAAAACCAGAAATCCCCAAATATCTCCCTAAAAATTGAGAATCGGCAGGGGTCAAGAGGAAATTTTTTATTGCTTTTGGGGTGTAAAATCACCTCCCGAAGTTTGTAACATTTATCGTGAATCACCCTGTAGAATATAGATCCAATCTTTTGTATAGATTAAATAATCTAAAATCAAGATTTTCTTTATAAAATGTCAAACTAATGGTAACAACAATAAGAAAACTCAAATGAAAACTCGATGAAAGTTGTAAAAATACAGGTAATTTTTCAAACATGTTGGGGAATTAGGGATGATATGATTCATCATTTTTTTTATTTAATCTGATAGACTGTAGACCATTTTATATACTTAAACGGATTTCCCTTAGTTGAAAAAAACTTCAAAATGTAAAAAATGTTTAATTTACCAAAACTAATTCTGTGGCACAACAGCCGGAGGAGGTTCAAGGCCTGCCAAAATGCTTATTCAACTTCAGTAGGGCCTCGTTATTCTGGACACGCGGTAATCCGGAACCCTCGGTAATCCGGACGATCCTCCAAGGAGAATGCAAGCCTTCTTACGATCATTCTCAATGACCCTTTGCTAAATGATAACTTTAAAAATATAATTTAAATCAAATTATAATTATTATTTACAAAGGGTCATAAAGGGGGAGACAGTCTGTCTCCCTTTGTAAATAGTAATTATAATTTGATTTAAATTCAAATAATATTGTTATTTCACACTAATTACCTGAAGTATAAGAACTTCGTTTGTCTTACGAATGATCCTTAATCTCTGGATTGTTATCCTCTCGTACTAGAAGTTTAGATTTGCATTAAACTATACTTTATAACTTCATAAGTAAAAACAGAGAATCGAATAGCGCCACAAAGCTAAGGGTTACTTACGACATTGGCGGTGTATTCTCCTCATTCAGTTTGAAAATAGATTTTTTTATCTTAATCGAATTTTTGGTCAACAATTTCAAAAAGTAATTGATGAAGAGAAAAAAAGAGACATTAAAAAAATATTTGATTTTTTACAATATCATCCAATGATATACGAGTAAAACATATTTCATATATCTAACAGTACTTCTATCAGCGAAAAATAACATAATAAAGCTAAACAGGTAAAGCTGTTTAAGAACATAAACATACTAGATGGTTAAATTAGTCCAGTATATTATCATAAGTCATAAACTATGTATAAATAAAATAATAAAATACAGACCGGCTTCGACAACATAGTCATCGCCAGTCGACGATCTCGAATATAAAATGTCAATCTCTTCTATTAAATGNGGGGGGGGATAATGAAATAAATTTGACAGTAATGGGCTGTAAAAGCATAAAATCATTAAATTATACAAAATATGATACGAGGAAGCTATATGGGCTAAAATCTGTCACGAAATTTACCGATGACGATAACTTGAGTTAAATATCACCGAGTTAGTTGAAATTTGGTACACATGTTCATTTTACCAATGCCCAGGCTGAGTTCGTTGGAAAACGTTATCCGCCCATGCGTTCACAAGCAACGCTTGCGTAAACGCAATCATCAAAAAGAGAGCCTGTTCCTTGACTTGTTTTACTTATTTTTGTTATATGTCAAATGTCACTTTGGTTTATTAATCATTATTTAAATGTATAAAATAATGATTTTCTTTTAATTTTGCCTTAACTCTGCTAGGTACAAACAGTTCGTTACTTTTAATTATGTCTCTTTTTTAACTCCGACATTTATAAGTAGTTAGCAATGTATACGTTCCTACCGGGTGTCCCGCGACACCACACGTATTTTCTTCGTATGTTATTGATTTATTCTGATGTTTCTGGGGGTGAAAGAATATCAAATACATTAAAATCTCTTTAAATTTTTTTTTTTTCTAAAAACATATAAAATCATAATACACAAATAATACATTTTTGCTTCTAAATAGAAAATGTAATTGTAATTTAAGGGCCTCCAGGATGTATTAAAAAGTCTACTTATACCCATAAATAAAATTTAGAAGCCAAATATTTGCTTTATCACAATACTTTCTATAAATTCTAGGTGTATGAGAAAGTAATTATATAAATACTATTATAAAAAAATAAAAACAAACAATATTCCAATAAATGAGATAATGGTTTGTGTAATCTAAAACAAATTACGATAACATGATCAATTAATTAAATATAAAACATATTTTTCTACTTTTTACATCATAAATAATTTACAAACCTAATTATATTTTTATACAAATGATAATATTAGAAATTATTATACGAAAAACAAATGTTTATAAGTTTTTCCCTTTTTCACCTTAAATTCTACTAATACCATCTTTATTTTTTTTTTATCTAAATTAAATTCCTTACTTTTATTCAAACTCTTTTATCTTTATCCAGATTTAACCATTTAAAAAAAAAAGAAAAGAAAAAAAAAGAAGGAGTGAGATGATAAGTTATCTATTTGAAAGAAGATCTTATTATCTCAAAGAATAAGAAAAAAAAAAACATGGGCCGGATATGATCATATGGAGGGGAAATTTTTTAAGGAAGAAAGGAGTATACATATATTTATATTATAAGATAGCTCTAAAACTACCAAAATAATCCTTCTTAGAAATAGTGTTCATAAATTAATCTATGGTGTATGAATCAGATTTCTTACGAAATGACAGGAGTTAAGGAACTGTCTATACCCCCACCTTATTGGTTAAAGAAGGGGTAAGTGAAGGTACAACTGCTTTCCTATTGGTTCACATTCTCCCGCCAAGGATAGCCTGTCAAACAGACACTTCAAAAACACGTAGAAAGCGATTCCACTAGTTCATTGAAGCTAACACAACATGTGTATATAATTTATTAAAACTTTAACTTTAGTACACGCGAATTATTAAATTCATAAGCTTTAATATTAAAATATAGCCATTGTAATAATAATTTCATTAACTTTCCTGATAAATATAGATAAAATATCGTTAAAATCTATTATTAGTACAGTTTAAACATTAAACATTGCTACATTTATTTTATGTAAATTGTTTAAAAGTAATAAATGAGTTTAACTATAAAATTTTAATTGTACTTTTGGAGAGTAAAATGCAGCTGATTTTCTTTTTTGTGTTTTTAATATTTTCGTCGAAGATTGATACATCTCCACTTGCATCAGGTATTTATATGATAACTATATATATACTTAAAATAAATATAAATAATTAATATTAATATATTATATTTAGCTATTATTTAGTAACGTATTAAACGTTAACGTATTAATTTATTATAAATGTATGCATTTTAGATGTTGGACTAACATTAAACTAAAAATTATACACTTAGATTATCTCTGCATGAATCGTCAGTAAACTCCATAGCTAAATTAAGTTGGCATTCCTATATTAAAAAGTATTGTTTGTCAGTAACGTAAATTAATTAAACTTATCAAAAGTATAAGTAAAAGATATATTAATTAAAAAAAACAAAAACAAAAAAAAACATTTTTTTTTAAATGCAATTATGAGGTTTTAATCTACAACAAGAAAAAATTGTAATTCTGGAAGGAAATCTATGAATTTATCTAATAAAATCTCTAAAGGGTTTTCATGCCGGTGAGATTCGACCCCATGAAAAGGTTCATTAACAATTATTGCGTTAACCATACACAGTCGCGATCCCTAAGGGTTTTCATGCCGGTGAGATTCGACCCCATGAAAAGGTTCATTAACAATTATTGCGTTAACCATACACAGTCGCGATCCCTAAGGGTTTTCATGCCGGTGAGATTCGACCCCATGAAAAGGTTCATTAACAATAACTGCCATAACCAGACTCAATCGCTATAAACAAATGATCTAGATTCGTCAAATATTCGTATTTTTTCACAGCCGAGAATTTTTTTCTATTATTTTAAATGAAAGGAAAATCAATTTCCGATTGTTATCATTCAATATGTTTCAATGAAAAATAAAAATTTAAATTTAAAAACATTTTATTTTTTACCGGATAAGAAAAGCTAAATGATCATACTCAATCAATAACCTTTTTGTTTTTAAATCAAATAATATTCATATTTTACTATTTTGGTAGTATTCATACTTCATACTACGGAAAGATTAAATTTTAATTTAAATCAAATTATATATAGAGGCCCGTGGTTCAAATCCCTGCGCTGGAGTCTATTTTTCTCTGTCTGTTTCCCGTAGTTAATAATAATAATTATAATTTGATTTAAATTCAAATAATATTGTTATTTCACACTAATTACCTGAAGTATAAGAACTTCGTTTGTCTTACGAATGATCCTTAATCTCTGGATTGTTATCCTCTCGTACTAGAAGTTTAGATTTGCATTAAACTATACTTTATAACTTCATAAGTAAAAACAGAGAATCGAATAGCGCCACAAAGCTAAGGGTTACTTACGACATTGGCGGTGTATTCTCCTCATTCAGTTTGAAAATAGATTTTTTTATCTTAATCGAATTTTTGGTCAACAATTTCAAAAAGTAATTGATGAAGAGAAAAAAAGAGACATTAAAAAAATATTTGATTTTTTACAATATCATCCAATGATATACGAGTAAAACATATTTCATATATCTAACAGTACTTCTATCAGCGAAAAATAACATAATAAAGCTAAACAGGTAAAGCTGTTTAAGAACATAAACATACTAGATGGTTAAATTAGTCCAGTATATTATCATAAGTCATAAACTATGTATAAATAAAATAATAAAATACAGACCGGCTTCGACAACATAGTCATCGCCAGTCGACGATCTCGAATATAAAATGTCAATCTCTTCTATTAAATGCAATAAAAACCTTTTACATTTTTAACCTTTACAAAATCAGTAGTTACTCAAGAAGAAAAATATACACAGATCATAATTAGAAGTAGCTATAATATTTCTAAAGACCGCTTTAGACTTCTAAATTGGTCAAACTGAGTGTGGAAACCCTTTAAAGGGCTATTGTGGTTGGAGATTAAACTAAAATTATTTTCCCTTCTTGAGCTTTAAGCACTATTATTTTTGAGGGGTTTTAACTTTCAAACGTTGTAAAATATATTTATTATGTGGTATTCACCACCAAAATCTATTATTCATATTAGTTTTTTGGTGGTATGGTGGACGTATATTGTAATGATCAATCATGAGTGGAATTTTTGTTATTTTTAAAAAAAAGGGTATGTATCATAAATTTTTATTAAATCTTTTTGGTATTATAAGACCTATATTTAAAAAAGAAAGAAAAAATAGCAATTTTATCCCCATAACTTTTAAAGCTTATAATTTAATTTAATTTGCGAATTCTGATTGAACTACACAACACCTGCATGATAATAAATTATCAATTGTGTCATATTGATTATTTTTATCATGCAGATTCAAGTGCGTTTTAAAACTGTCTGACTTATTTTATTTGCTTTATTTGGGTTATTGATTATAAAAATCAATAGAATGAAAATTGATGGCTTTACTTAAATAAAGGCACTTCTCTAGACTGTTACTCTCCTTATAAAAACAGAAGTATGTTGTTCCTTGGTCTTGAAGTACATTATTGGACTAAATATCCCTTTGTCTTAATAGTTAATATAGAAAAAGGAATGTATAATAATATACATTTAAATTCTCAAAAAACATAGAGGAGTAACAATCTAAAGAATTATTATAATAATTTATAAAATCAAAATTGAAACTATTCATTACATTTTTTATCAATGATTTTAAGAGGAAACTTCGAATTGTGTGATCGACAATTATGTTGATCATTTTCTAACCATAATAAAATAATAAGTTAAACCAATAATAAACTTGCCAGAAAAATCAGTCATTACCTGTAGTGGAGCCGCCCGAAAAATCGACTTTTTCTGTCATCTTGAACCCAGTTTGCTGAGTCAGCAAAAATGTTTAAAATCGTAATATTGAGTTGAAATTTGGCACGAATGTACCTCTGTATGACAAACGAAAAGCCCTCCGAATTTCATTTTGATATTGGCCGCCATTTTAAACATCAATTTTTTTTGAATTTTTAAACTTTGACGGTTAATAATAGATACTGAAAGTATATATAGGATTTTAATACATAGCATATCGTTGGAACCGGAAAAAATAAGAAACAAATACATATAAAAAAACCCGATTGTATTCCATTTATTAGTTTAAAAGTTATAAGCGAATATAATTATTTATTAGTGCGATAATTTTGATGACGTCAAAGTTTGTTTACATCTGTCAAAATACCGCCATACTTCAAATATTTAAATAAAATAATATAAATAGTATAGGTATTAAAAATAAGGTTTTTTTTAAAGAATGATAATAAATCAGTTAGTTCAGAACGGTCACTCATCCAAGTACTGACCACGTCCAATGCTGCTTTTCTCCTGCTGCGAAGCAGAGGAGAAAAGCACTCACTTCAGAGGCCACTTTAGTGGCTCTGAAGTGAGGAAAAATTCCGAGGTAAAAACCCCGTACCCGATTTTTTTCCATTGCGACTTTACTCTTAAGTTCAAGCAGAACGCTTGAACTGTTTTAAGGGCATAGAATAAAACCGTTAGGTTATCTCTCCTTCACTAGAGAATTAAGATGACGAACTTTCTTCTAGATCTAGATAGCATTAGGGGGAAAAACCTTCTTGGAAGGTAGAAAGGCGACAAATGACCATGTAGTGTTGTTGACATTTTTTTCTGAAAATGCGGTGCCATCTGTTCTAACGCTACTTCCATCATCAAAAGACGAAAGACGATTATTTTTGAAGAAATTCCAATTCTGCTTTTTCCAAGTAAATTAATTTTATGTGTGACCAAATTGACCTATATTTATGATGATGATGAAAATAAAAATTGAAATTATATTAAAGTTATTGAAGGGCATCTTCAATTTTTACAAAACCGGTTCTCGTTCCAGTATTCGATGCAATACGGTAATTCACCACAATAGCTTCAGTTCAATGATAACTAATATTGTGTAAGACATAATAAAGTAAGCTATTGGGATTTATTTTGACATAATTAACCGATTTATGTATTTTGATTTTTATTAAAGTGGGTTGGAGGAATATCGAAGAATCGAAGTGTATGATTTTTAACACTTATCAATTGTCAAAAGGGCAAGAAAAATTCTATGTAGAATCGAGATGCTATATAAGATTATAAGATATTCTACATTTATTTTGGATTTTGGCTAATGTCGATGCGATTTTGAATTGCGTCTTCCACCTATAAACGTAGGTTTATGACTAACGCAATCTTATGCTGTTGTAACTAACGATACATTAAAACAATTAGCTAATTTGAAAATATGTAATTAATATATAAATTTTTCATTTGCTAATTATTATCAGGTATATTAAAAATAGTGTTCTATTAATATACAGCAAAGAAATAAGAGGTTTGATGATGAACCATTTAGCAAGTTAAGGATTTTTTTTAAAACTTTTTGGATTTTGGATGAACCATAACTTAAACATTTGCATAATGCTACTTCACTTAAACAAATTAAATAAAATTAAAAGGTACGTAGTTCAGAATGAAGTTTTGACGAGTATTAATATATTTATGGATACAACGTAGTCTAATTATTAAAATAGGTAGTAATATAATTTTAATTATAATTAGGAAACCATTTTTAACTACCTTAGGTCGAACTATTACAGTTTTTAGCTCTTTTTTGTTTTTATAAATCTCTAGGTCAAAAATATTGTGGTTTAAACGTGACTGTGAACACGAGCATTTCATATTCTTTCTTCAAGCTTTTATTAGCGATCTTTTTGATGAAGTTTTGTGGGAAAAGATAGATATAAAATAAAAACTTTTTTAGCCATCAAATTTAATGATTATTATATAGCAGTCAGCTTAATGAAACTACCTAATACCAACTATAAAGGTAATGGAAGACAAAATACATGTGACTAGACGCAAATTATAATATCTAGAGAAAAGCGAAAATTTATGTTTTATACTTGTGTTTATAGATAAATCAGTGTAAGTACCAAAAATGTTGTTCAAAATAACTAAAGCTAAAAACGTTCTTGTGTGTTTCAAGTTAACATAAAATTACTAAGAATATTGTGACACCTGAAAATTTACAGTTCTATTAGCTTATTACCTCTCGGATTAAAGTTGTATTAAATAGACCCCTGAAAGTAACTGATTGAATCAAAAACTTTAGTTTAATTATACATAATGGTGCAAACACTTACATATCAAACCTTTTTTCTTCCACACCAATGCTCGAAATAAAAAAATATTGTTGCCCTATACTCTTATTTAAGATGTGAAGAAAAATTATTTATATACATTCTTCAATTTCAATTAATTCCAAAACTTATTTTATAAATAGACTTCTGATTATGAAAGGTGAGAGCACATTCAAGAATTCAACCTTGTTTTGTGGTTTTTAAAATCAGTCAACGAACCGCAACAGTAAAAACTTGGGCTACAATTTAAGCCCAACCTAGAACTTATACGTTTAAATGTCACAGTATTGATTTAACGTCTCGAATCGATCTTATTTGTGCCTTTAGAATATTCCTTTTAGATCGTTTGTAAAAGGTGCACAGTTTTTCTTGTAATACCTTTCCTTTCCTCTCATAATTTTTCGTAAATTGTACTAAAATTTATGAAAGAAATACAATCTAAAATAAGCATATAGAATATAGATAGTTGTTTGTTGTTAATCCTACTGTAGGTAAAATTAAAGATTATGCTCAGCAGGTTATAGGGTGGTGAAACCCAAGCTCTTATTGAAGGATACATTTACTTTATTTTTAATATTTTTTAAATATACCTACTTAGAAGAGTATAAAGCGAATAATATAAAGTGAATAGTGATTATTACATTTAAAAGGTAAAACACCTGTTAGCATTTTGTATATATCATTTACATGATAATTTTGACAATATGTAAATGAACACAACTGATCTTAAGGATTATTTTTGTCAATACCATAACTAATGTTGAACTATGTCCATAAAATATGTGAAATCGAGTTAGGTCAAGCCATACTTTAAATGGTTTTCTTCTAGTACCTTTTAGACCAAATCATTCTTGTCTTTCTGTAAAGTTTAAGGACATTCTACCCTTCTAATGACGAGAAAATTAGAGACACAGGACTAAGACCTATTAATTTTAAATCGCACTCCACCATTCCCAATGATATATTTTCTTATTATAGTTTTATAAAAGCTCTTCACAAAACAAAATAATTTGAGCTTAACCGCATCTTATTCTTGGCTTTATTCGCTGCTGTATTACGGCAGTTGAACGCAGCGCTGACCCGTGACTAGAAAAACACCCATGTCTGATTCAGAAGGTCTTCCACCTGACCTCTGTTGACAAGTACGACACTGTAGAGACAAAGTAACCACAATCATCCGAGTTACTGAATGATGAAAACCAGTTTCTCACTCAAATTTCCTACCGTGAAATGGCCTTTACATAGTTTTTGACAAATTGAACCAGAACAGAGCACAATATCAACAGCTTAACCTCGATTTGGCCTCAAATCTTTTAACGCAAATAAATCCGCTAAACATACACTTACAAAAAAAGGCTATACGATAATTCAGAAATTGGATATAGATTTAAAATAGCACTGTAGTATAACAAAGTAAAACCCATACGATCTCTTATAAAGTAGAGGACTGTATATATATATGATAAGATAACATCATGTATATTATTTCAAGAGCTACATAAATTATCCCTTACGGACATGATGCCCTAAAATGGACAATTACACACGTATATTTGGGCAAGAAGTTTTAGGTAGTTAGTATTGGGTAAAACTTGAGATTCATTTGGCTAGTCTTGTAGTTGTTATTATTATAGTTTTTCTTCCTGGGCATTATACTATTTCTTTGTTTCATTTCTACACCATACATTGGGTTTAATATCCGCGTTGGAATTGTAGGATTACCAAGATACTAAACATTTGTTTGCCTTCTATATCTTAATATATAAAAAGACAAATCTCTCTACAAAGAATCTCGCCTAAACCTTGCCATCGATATGCCCCCGTCTAGGGACGATGAGTGAAGAAAAATGAGCCCAAGATCAATGGGGGTTGTTATGACTTTTGCCTCGGTCGGATGTAAGTAAATAAGTACGAGATGCATTGAATTTGAATAAAGACAACTATAATTTTTTGATTTAAAGCAATGATGTGGAAAGTAAAAAGGTTTGATACGAGTATCGTTTTAGAACCCCCGGACGCCCCNTTCTTGTTTATGGCCGAACTTCGGTAATAATTTCATTTGTTGCTGGCATTTCAGGTCCTATAAGTCCATAGGAGATGAAACCTAATTCATTGCATTAATTGCAGAACATGAACGGAAAAATTTCACTCGTTTTTAGAGAGAGAATTTGGTAATTTTAATTAAAATATATTTGTCTCTTTTTTTACCTAACATTAGCATATATATATATAATATATTCAAATGATCACAGTGTTAAATTAAATTTGTTAGCTGGGAAGTAAAAAATATATACAAAAATGTCACCCGATATGGTCTGATCAATTAAACAGATTATATTACTTATATATGAAATTGTATGTATGTGTGACATTTTACAGGAAGAAATAATTAATTTTACTTTCATTCAAAGAGAGAGTATTGTGATGGCGCGAAAATTCGATTTGAAGATTTTGATGGATTTACACATCTAGAGGTCCCAATGTCCAAAAAAGTGGTTTAAAAATTTGTTTGTTCGTCTGTTGTTTGTGCAGACGCGTGGAGCCTAAACTATATGAACGATTTTGACGAATGTTAGAAACATACATGTTTAAAAACATAGGGAATTGAATTATAGTTACAAATATGGAGGCACTCAAAAATCTCGAAAACGGTTACGACGATTTCGATTAAGAAATCAAAAAATTTAGTCCTTTTAAATTCGAACATAACGATATAAGCATAAGCCTTTTTCCCGGGAAAAATTTAGTTCGTGAGAAAGGCCGGGTTCGATTCCTCACCGAGGAGAAGTACTTCTGATAAGGAAAAGTTATTTTTAAGATATATGTTGATGAAATATTTGATAAGGGGGGAGGCAGCTGATTTTGAATAAGTAGTACCCTTTTTGAGTTACCACAAAACGGATACCCCCCCCCTCCCTAATCTTAACTGACTTAGAATGTGCCCCCCCCCCAGACCTAGCCGCTGGATACGCCACTGTTATTTGGTACTTACACTGATTTATCTTAAATGAAAGTATAAAATATAAACAATTTACTTCTGTCTATTTATTTTTATTTGCGCCTTGTCACATGTATATTTTATTTATTTATGACGGTTCTAAAAGATCTTGAATTTTATAAGTGGGAAGGAATATCAAATTAATGAACGTGCTACATTACATATATTTATATAATTCTTGACTGAGAATGTAGGGAAGGAATTGTAGATAAATAATGAAAGAAAAAGAGATATTTAAAACTTCCTACAAAAACTGGTTTGAAATAAAAAAAAAAAAGAATCAAGGAAGGATATTAAAAGTACTAATAAATAAAGTAAATATGTCTATATATCTATATATATATTTCTTGCCTATACGTTTGATTTCGCACTTCGTAAAACACGAATTTTAAATATATGTGATTGTATTATCTATATTCGTATATCTCTATATGTATTATCTATAGACATCTGAAAGAGCTATAAAATGAAGAGGTACTTAACGTCAACACTTGCTTGATCTGAGGATCACTGGACCGGTTTTGCTTATACGTCATCGGCAGAGAAATATAGATCTCCTAGATTCGAAATGAGATGTAGACTAAGCGAGTTCATTTCGAATCTAGGAGATCTATTCCTCTACTGATGATGGCGTATAGCCGAAACCGGTCCAGTGATCCTTAGATCAAGCAAGTGACGACGGTAAGTACCTCTTCATTTTTTAACTTTGTAACTAGCGGTAATAATCCTCAATATGGCGTTATCTTTAAAAGCCTAAATAGGGAGAATAAGCAGATAAGAATAAATCTATACCTAATGTATACATGAATAGATATAATCTGTGAATATGAAGTCATTAGAAGAACCAGTGGTGATAAGAAATCATGGTGGTTTTAGGAATATAACAGAGATTTCCAAGATACTAATGAGTTTGAATGTAATTTATGTAAACCTATATATTCTATAATATGTTTACTAAACATATTACAACAAACAATAGGTTCACATAAATAAGGCTGGGTAATACGAAATTGTAACACAGAAAAACAAAAACTAATATGTGACACATTGAAAGAACAGAGATTAAGTGAGAAGATGGTGGTGGTTGTTGGTTGTTATAGGAATTTCGATATACTATAAAGAAGGTTTAGGCAAAATGCACATTATAGAAAGAGTTTATGAAAATATAAGTGGATTAATAATCTCATAATATTATGAAAACATATTATATTTATTAGAAAATTACCATTGGATTCTTAAATTAAGACCTATAGTCAAATTTTGCAAGGATAGTAAAGTCCTTTTCAATAATTGCATACAAACTGCAGTAAAAAACAGTACTTGTTGTAATAATATATTTCGCTAATTAGGAGCCCTGAAGTTAGTTAGTGAGATCACCTCTCTACCTTTAAGGCAGGGCTCATAATTAGCAAGTACCAATATTTTTAATGATTATTAACGCAATTGAAATTCGAATATAAACTCCCCGTCAAAATTAACGCACCACTTTTATATTTTTATACTTAAACAAAAGTCGTTCAATTAGGATCTTTTTTTCTATCGTTTTCATCTCGGGTGGACCGATTTCGCCACTGTCGATCATATCCATACTCCTGGAACCGCCAACAGCTCGGCCGATTGTAGCGAGATGCACTCCTAGTCGACAACCAACATTTTGAGAAAAGCCTTTCTTAACCCATCACTACGGGTTTTATGGCTTCCTCCATAGTTAAATTAGGAGGTCTATTCATATTGACAATTGACACAAACACACAATGAATGACTACGTGAGAGCTCTCATTTAATCAATTGCAAATAGCAGTAAATCATCAATATGATGATTAAATATAATTAATTATGGTGATTAAATATGAAATGATGATTAATGAATCATTAATCATTAGTATAAATTAGAGATAGTCAGACAGAGAAATATAAAGGTGGTGCGTTAATTTTGACAGGGAGTGTATTCACTAAATTTACTAATAATATTTGAATAAATATTTATTATTATGTAATTTGTCTCTTCTAAAAGGCTCTTTTAATTCTTAAGGCTGCGGCCACACCGAAGCTACCTCGCTTGGAGCCTAGTGGCTTGGCGAGTCGCCAGGCCGCTAGGCACCTGGATTGATAGCGGCCACACCGGGCTGAGCGGCAGAGCATCGATGACAGTAGTTGAATAATGGGATAAGAATAAGAAATAAGATATGAATATGTATGAGTGAAAGGAAAAACACTAGGCGAGTCGCCATGTAGAACAGAATGGGCTGTTGGTCTAGCGACTCGCCTAGTAACCAAGCGCGCGGTGTGGCCGGTCTCGTATGTTTCAATAGGTGGTTCACATGGATTAGTCGCCTGGCGACTCACCAAGCCGCTAGGCGCCTAGCGAGGTAGCTCCGGTGTGGCCGTAGCCTTA
>KZ651996.1:289078-302342 GCA_001010745.2 Gerris buenoi | reverse complement strand
AAAATTTTATATCTATTTTTCTGTGCGTCAGTCACGTCTAAATGGCTGAATATATTTTGGTGGTTCTTGGGTACGATGTTAAACTCAATTCTGAGGGTGATTTAAGCTATAAAACGTATTGGTAGCTTTAAATCGGGCGGAGAACGGGGCTTTCAAAATTCTAATTTCATTTTTATAAAAAATGTATTTAACCAAAATTGCAGAAGAAACTACTGAAAATATTTTATGATTTGTGGAAATTTCTGTAGGAAGAACTGTCAAAGAAATTACTTTTCAATCGCTGTCAAATATTTAGATTTATTTTATTTTATTTATTTATTTATTTTTTTTTTTAGATATTATGACAATAGCTCATAAAATAAAGCATGCCTTACCGTCCCTTAACTTAATCATGACTTTAAAATGCTAAAATAAAATCTACGAGTGTATATGTAGTATAATAATTTCTAAATTATATTAATTACTGCCAATATAGATTTTGTTAAAATTTTATCTCTAAGGGAAATATAAGGAGAGTGTAAGAAAAGAATGTGAATTGTGCCCAGACCGATCTTCTGAAGTTAGGAAGTTAATACTTGAGAAAGTGCTCTTATTTTGGATGTATATGAATAAAAGATAATTCCCATTTCAACCAAGAGATGTGAAAAGTCATGAGGGGGGGGATAAGAGGAGGAAAATAACGCTGCTTTTTTTCGAAAAGTTGTATTTAAAGAATTTTTCTTCAGTAATTGGAATCAATTACTACTTTGGGGTATTAGCAAATTATCCCATCAAAGGGGAGAGGTATAGAAATAAGAAGGAAGGATAGAATATAAATATTCTCGCTTAGTAAAATAATTTTAATGTTTCTTGATGGTAGTTTATAAATTGAAAAAAATAAATTGGTAAGGCGTGAAGTCTCACGTAAAAAGGGTTTCGTTGGTATAGTGAACAAAAATTAGTAAAGGGAGGGGGGGGGAGAATTATTATGTTTTTTGACAAAATGGCGGGCAAAATGAAATATTACCCACAAGTGTTATATATTTTTGTAATCTACTCTTTAATACCTTTCATTTGATACCCCAATCAAAATTTTAAAAAAATATTTTTTTTCGAGTGACATGAATTAGCCGCCATCTTGGATTTCCAGTAAATCAGATCGAGTTGCTAATCTTATTTTTTCATTGGCCCAGCAGACCGCACATTTTGCATATTTTTCTATATTTTTAGTAACAGCGGAAGTACGATTTTAGGGGGGTGGGGGACACGAAAATTTTCGATGTTTTTTGACAAAATGGCGCCGAAAACTAAACACTAACCCTAGGTGGTATATATATTTGTAATCTAAACTTTAATACCTTTCATTTGGTTCCCCCCTCAAAATTTTAAAAAATTATTTTCTTTCGATTGACATGAATTATCCACCATCTTGGATTTCCAGTAAATCAGATCGGATTGGCAATCCTATTTTTTCTATGGCCCAGCAGACCGCACATTTTGCATATTTTTCTATATTTTTAGTAATAGCGGAAGTACGGTTTTAGGGGGAGGGGNTACTTAAAAAAATAAGATTTTTTTCATTGGTGTACTTTACATTTTTATTTTCCTAATGCAACTTATTTTCCTATGTCACGTACGTTACTAACATATATGAATTTCTTTTTCTTCTGAAAGTTACTTTTGTTAATAATTTATGCAAGAAAGTATATTGCTTTGTTTAAAATATGATTTTATAACAATTATTACAGCTCATTACTTAAAAATTATCAGCTTTGAAACTAAAAATATTTGAACTTTTCTAATATTGTAGGTAACGTATGTAACACATGTTGGTAATTTTTTTACATTTTACGAATAAAGTTAAATAAATGAGGGACTCTTACACGATAAGTTACTATAGTTAAATTGCTCATTTAGAACGATTATTACTGCAGGAAAACTGAGGTAAATATTAAATAGTGCAGTTTTCGATGGTAACGTTTGTGACATAAAAATTACGACTTTAAATACAAAAAAATCCGTTAAAAAATCAGGATGCATAGAACTCGCGTATAATTGCCTGAAAACATAATTTGGATAGTAAAGGGACCAGCATGTATCAAAAATGTCGAAATTTTCTAACTTTTATTTTTTTATTTTTCGGTATTTAGAAAAAGCCAAATACCCAATTTATTTGAAAACGACCCTATCGTTTCAATTTAACTTTGTAGTAACAAAGTTTTGTAATTTTTTTATAATAACACTAAAAATAGTTATATATCAAATTAAAGTTTTGTCTGTACACTGGTCACGATGCATATCGTTGAAAAGCTCTTTAAAAGTACAATAATTGTTGTTATGTTCAATTTTGTAATATTTTTATTTAGGAGAAGGGTAAAAAGGAAATGTCAATGTACAGTAGAAAAATTATCGTATGTGTGTGTGTGCGCGCAGGCGTGTGTGAGTGTTCTTTATTCAAATCTACAGTTTTAGTTCGAGTTCGATGAAAATTGGCACTCTTGACCTTTAAAGTAAGGGGAAGGTCACTGTCTGCATGAATTTTCGAAATTTAATTTTTGGTACACTGCGGTAGAGGGCAAGATGTGTAGAATATACTACTTATCTTGGTAGAATATACTACTCATCTTGGTATATTCTACTCATCTAGGGAACAGGGTACAAATGTCAAAGTAATGAAACCCCTTTATTAAAATACCGTTGAATAAAAAACTAATAATTATTGTATCTGTACATTTATTCAATTGGGCTCAAATTTTTTATTTCCACTGAATGAGTGGCACTGACAACGAATTTAAGTTCAGAAGATTTTATATATATTTTTCTGTGCGCCAGTCACGTCTAAATGGCTGAATATACTTTGGTGGTTCTTGGGTACGATGTTAAACTCAATTCTGAGGGTGATTTAAGCTAAAAAACGTATTGGTAGCTTTAAATCGGGCGGAGAACGGGGCNGGGGGGGGGGGGGCCGGCCCCCCCCCTGGCTACGCCCATGTAAATTTATGAGATTTATTTTCACTATAAGTCTAATAATTACGATAAAAAGCAATGATATTAAAAATCTTAGAATTAATTATGTTTTAAACCATATTATCTACAAGATAACATCTATATTGTGATATTCTATATTATTAGAAGAAACATTATTAAAATGCTTGGTTGATGTACCCCCATCATTGTAACAGCCAATGATTAAACTAGAAGAAAGTCAGATAGCGTAACCTAAAAGATGAAGGAACATAAAGGACAAATATCAGAGAGATTTAAATTTATGATAGAGAATTTTGAAATATACTGCTTAAGACAGCCCATAGTTCTAATCTAATTTTCTTGAAACTCTTAGACCCTGATTCTTGAATTCCAAGGCATTTTTAAAAGAGAAAGATAAAGAGTCCATTATCTTAATTCAAACCCCCAAATGGTAAAATTCTGAGTTTACTTAACTTTTAAATATTGATCTGGAATAAGTTTATTCAAGACTAGACTTTTCACCTACTTCCTTATAATAAACATTTGAGAGATTTTATAATTTATTTATAAAGTTTAATCTTTTCAAATGCTCCCTGACAATAGATTCAGATGCATTATCGTTTCAAGCACGGACATTTTTAAATCATCGGTCCGAAAAACTCCTCACACACTTAAGAAAATAAATTTAATTTTCGCGATATCTCATGTAATTATTTATTATTTAAGATATTTATTAAGTGCTTAACTGGTAGTTGTTTTCATTATGGTTTCAATTTCAGCGATAACAAATAATTTTTTAGAGTAGTTATGTGGGGAACTAAAATTTAAAAATCTAATGAAAAGTAAGAACTGTATGACAGCATACTTTTATCCAAGGTGTTAAGTGTTACTCCTACATCTTATTTTCTAATATGTACTTTCTTGATTGTAANCACAGTATTTTCTTCACCCTTTTAGCTGTTCGTAGATATGTAGTTATACTTGGACCACCGTTTTTAAACGTCACTTCATCCGAGAACACTTGGATCTTGAGTTAGCTTGATCGTGTTCAGAAAAAGGTTTAACCAAGAGAGCCATTTCATGCATACTAATCCACAAAATATAGGAAGCGTGTGTTTATTAAATATTAAATTTAAAAGGGTTGTATGCTCTATAATAATTAAATTATGTAGTATTAAAATAAATAATTTAAGGGCGTTATTAGAATTGGAAGTGAATTAACCTAGCCTTAGAGCCTTTGGGGGTTGAATACCGGATATGCGTGGGATTGAAAGCTTTTCTCGGGCTTTTATAGCAGTTAAAGGACTTAATCCTCCTTAAGTAAATAAACCAAAATATAAAATAGTTATCGCTCTAAAATAAAGGAAAGCAAAGCAAAGTTACTTTATAGGTACGTTATATTATTTATAGGGTTAGAAAATAATTACAGTGCGTTAATAACAGTGAACCCGGTGAACGGGTCATTTATCTGATACTGATACGTGATACAACCATTAAAGAACAAGGTCTGGATTACTCAATGGGCTGTAGGTAGGTTGTTGATCCTTGTCTTTACCTGTGTTAAGGGTGGCGATTAGGGGTTTCCATGTTCTGGAGAGCTTGAATCCATCTTCTCTGTTAAAATTTTCCGGCTTTTTCTCAATTTCAATGGCCTCTCGAAAGAGTCTATTATAATACCCCGGTACTGGTGCCAATACTCTGGTATCCTCGAACTTGATGAGGTGGCCGGTTTTTTCCGAATGTACCGCTACTGCAGACTTCCAATCATTGTTTTTAACAGCTCTGATATGCTCCTGTAGACGAGTGGAGACCAATCTACCCGTTTGCCCAATATAGGACTTACCACAGCTGCACGGAATCTCGTATACCCCGTTGGTTTTAAGAGGTAACGGGTCCTTCGCTGTTCCAAGGAAGTTTTTCACCGTGTTGCTTGTTGTGAAGGTGGTCCGTATTTCGTGCTTCCTTAAGATATTTGCTATCTTGTCTGTGGTACCTTTTACGAAAGGGAGATAAGCTTTCTTATCTGGTGGGGCGTCTGTGGTGGCTCTTTCTTGGGCTTCAGGGTTTTCCAGTCGGCGGATGACCTTGCCTATTTCTTTTGTCTGGAAACCATTTTTAGTCAACGCGTTGCGGAGGTGTTGTTTTTCTTGTTCCCAAGACTTCTTGTCGCAGATCCTTAAGCCTCTGGACACCAGTGAGTTTATTACCGCCATTTTCTGAGCCGGGTGGTGGTGGGAGTTAGCATTCAGATATCTGTCCGTATGTGTAGGCTTCCTGTAGACTTTGTGGCCTATGGTGCCATCGATATTTTTGGTGATTAGGACATCGAGGAAGGGGAGTTGTCCGTTTTCCTCGATCTCCATTGTGAACTTGATGTTACAGTGGCCGGAGTTCATGTGTCTTAGGAAGTCGTCGAGGGCCGTACGTCCATGTCTCCACACCAGGAAAATATCGTCAACATACCTCCACCAACATAAGGGTTGTAATGGTGCTGATGCTATACTTCTTTTCTCAAAGTCTTCCATGAAGATGTTGGCTGCTACTGGGGACAGTGGGCTGCCCATCGGAGATCCATCTTTTTGTTTGTAGAACACTCCATCAAAAAGAAAGTAGGTAGACCGTAGACAGCTCTCAGCTAGTGCTGCTTTATCTTCAGGGAGAATACCTCTAATCAGAGCGATGGTGTCTGCGATGGGAATGTTAGTGAATAACGAGACTACATCGAAACTAACCAGTAGGTCTTCAGATTGTAGGTTAAGAGAGTTTAGTTTTTCTACGAAATGTGTGGAGTTCTTTATAAAGCTGGGAGACTTGCCTGTGTGAGGTTGGAGTTCTTCGGCCAAGTATCTAGCTATTTTGTGTGTAACCGATCCTATAGCACTGACAATGGGTCTCATTGGTGTATCTGATTTATGAATCTTAGGTAGTCCATAGAGTCGTGGATTTTAGATTTATAAAAATAATTTGGCCAACTGGCGAATTGTTGGAACCCTAGTGCAGTTTTCTTTTAATAATCCAAACAAAGACAAACAATGGTAGGGCGATGAAAATTGTCAGAAAAAAAAACTCTTTTTATTACCGATAAAAAACATAGTGACCTCTCGGGAAATCGAACCAGGGACATACTTTCCTTAGTCTACATTATTTTTTATTAGCGAATTTTCGAAGAAAATTAAGCTATTGCAATGGCTCCAAAATTTTTGAAAAAATTTTCCATGGAAATCCGTTTTAGACCATTCTGAATCGATTCCTAAAATTTAACACTTTTCTTTATATTATGTATGTATTTATGTGCCACTCCAGACGATATCTCCTCTTATAGGATGCATTTAAAAATTTCAAACAAATTTTAATATGTTAATAATATCAAAAGAAAGGATGAGTTCATTGGCCAGAATTTTTGGAGTTCATTTAGGGTCAAAAATAGCATAAAAACGTGTTTTTATTCAATTTTACCCCTCTCTTATATGAACCCGTGTGTATCAATTTTTTTTTTCATCCATCCAAATTCTGAATCAAAATTTTCCTATATTATCATAAGCTAATAGTACGCAGATTTCTTTGAAAATTCACTCACTAAGTCATGGTACATGACTGGACTTTTCTTTTTTTTTTTTCCAGCTACTTAGAGTGACAGTTTCTTAGTATTTACAAAGATGGCCTTCATGAATGCTCTTATTCCTGAAAATTTTAATAAAGTGTTAGGATCATGAAATCCGTTTATGTTTATGTAACACCCCATATATATTAGATGGTAATATGTAGTAATAACATACGTGTTACGTTTGGCGGGTCTTGCAAACATTGGCTTTTGCTTGCAAAACAAACATGTCAAAATTTAACTTGCTATACTTGGGAGTGAAAAACTCGTAATAAATGGCTTGGTTTTCCGTTGAAATCCGCGTCACGAAGACCCCTTCGTGACGCGGATTCGGGTTTAAGTCTGACGTCTCGCTACATAGATGAAACAAGATACTTCCACTAATGAAAGTATCTTGTTGTTAAGTATTGTTGTAACAAAATGATGCAACAACAAGACATACCTTCTCAGAACTTGGTGCTCAGGCTTCCGCGGGTAGACTCATAATAATAAACAGGTGTCTGTATGTTTTTTTGTTGCTTGAAGTAAACATCACGATGCACCACACCCCTAAAGATGCTTCCAGTAGTGGAAGCGAACAGACTTCAACCCCTTCGTGACGTGGATTTCACCGGAAATCCAAGCTGTTTATTAAAAAAAATCACAGGGAAGTACTTGCCCNTCAAAGTCAATATCTGTAATACGTATATGAGAATATAATAAAGATTATGAGGTGTTATAAAAGATAAGTAAAGGCACAGTCTACTCTTTTCACTGACTCCCTTCCCATCAATTATTTTTACTAAAACCCAAACGAGATTTTTAATTTGACTAAGTGTAAAGCTTGGTTAAGCAAAAATAATTTACAACTTTCTATACGACATATTGGCTCAAACTGTAAAAAAAAAAAATTATGTTATAAGACAAGGTGTTACGTGAGGTATGGGGTGATTTTATCCAGGGTTTATAAACGCAGCGTTCCAACCCTCCTGGTTGTGACACTAATGGGGAGTTGTGACGTCACGGCTGGGTCAAAAATAAATTAAATTACACAGCGCCTGCGTACTGGACTAACTCTTCACTCAATCCCCTTGTCCTTTTACCTCTAGAAAAAGAACCTGACAGGAATCCAGACATTTAATTAAGAACCTTTTCTTCCCTCTTCCTACATTTTTTTCCCCTTCGTAGATTCGTGGTTCACCAAAACACAATTCATCAAATTAATTTTCTTAATTTACTCTGAAATTGTACGACCAATTACTTTACCGGTACTAGAATAAATTGGACCCGAAATCCAAAGTAATAACAACATTAATATCAGCTCTCCAGCTAGATCCTTAAACTTGCTAATGACCCTCCTACATTTATTAAAATTAAGTCTCAGGTGGCCATCAGACCCTTTCTTGGTTGTTTAGTAAGCTAATCATGCATTAAAAACAAAACTTTTTTGTGTATAGTTACATAGTTATTACTAACAAATAAGTCATTTAAATGAAACACGCATTATAAAAAATTGTATGTTTAGTTAGAGCAATTAAAAACGAAACTTTTTCGTTCAAGCGTTTTAAGGTTCAAGCGAGTTTTAACAAATGGAAATCAAACCATTTTTAAATATTTTAACAAAATTGACTATAAATATAATCTTAATCGACCCTGCTTTTCCGAGATTATATCTCTTCGCTTTTGCCTCGAAAACTAGATTTCCAGGGTGACTTATGTGATTCCATTGGTATTTTAAATTATTATTTACAATAAATCCTCAGGTATCGTTCCGAGAATCTACATATTAAACAGGTGTAATAACATCTCTATTCTCGCTATCCCATGAATGAATGGAGGTTATTAATTTATTTAAGTATCATTATTAATAACCAGAAATAGGGGCTATATTTGGGGCCATCTTGAAGGTATTATTTTACACTTTTTATCGGTTAGTTTGTTAAGGATATTGAGTGGTTTTGTTTATTATTTTTACGTAGTATATTATCTATTCATTAGGTTGGATTATGGCCTAATAAAGGCTGCTTTCATAAATAAAAATATTTTTTTACGGGGACAGACATAGACACTAGTTCTTTGAAATCCAAATAAATAAAATAAAAATACAATACATATTTAATATTAAAAAATTAGTATTATTATTTTTTTTAAATATTACAAGACGGACAGACGGACACATCACCCTCGGCATAAGGGTTTTGAGAAGTATCTACAAAACCCTAAAAAGCTGTTTAGAAAAACGCTAATATTCTGCTACAAGGTTCCCTCAAAAACAGGGCTTTTTAGGACCATTCCAAGGACTCGTTGTTTTTATCATCCAGCGATTTTTATACCCTTAAACATAGGTACACAATTTTTTTTTGTAAAATTTGATCCTGCTAAGATAATAATTTACCGTTAACGACGGATTTTTTTGAACACTTTACAAAATTATCTAAAAGGTCTTAAAACCTAATATATTATTGCAAACGCTATATTATTTTCTCCCAACATAAAACTGACTAGTTGTTTGTTTAAAAAAAAATTGTTCTCTTCATTTTTAATTTTATCTTATGTTTATCATTTAAATTAATAAAAAGAGAAGTTTTTTCCTCTTATTGTCTGGTTGAAATGCTGGAAATGGAGAGCAGGATGCTTGTTTTGTTAAATGAAAATTTTATAAGGACCAGGGGGCTGTGAGAAAAGTACTATGCTATTTAGGACGCCCTATGATTTTTTCATTTTTTTGTTGAATGTTATGAAAGTAATTTCTAAATAAAAGAGTCTGAAATGTAGAAAACATTATTCAGAGGAGCGTATTGTGTAAATATAATTTCTTTTTTTTTATGAATGTACAACTCATATTCAGAGATCCTTCAACTAAAGTTCTTCACATCCGGCGTTTCACATGCTTTGGATACTCAAAATTAAATTTATATGATTATATATAGTTATAATTTTACGTTTATTATTATTCTAAAATTTATGTAAAATATATTGACGGAACAAATCGAAATCAATTCAGTCAGAACTGGTTTTAGCAAAGGACTTTCGACTTTCGACTAGTCAGAACTGGAAATGCTTATTAATGTCTAATTAAAACTAGCTCTGACTAAAATGGACCTGTTAAAAGTGTTTTGTACCAATCAAAATTTACTTATATGATTTTTTAAAAAATGTTTCATGGTGAATAACGAGGATAATGAAAAGAAAATGTGCAAGGAAAATTTCTTGCCACGAATCATAGATTTGACTGACGACATAAAAATCTAAACAACTGACGATAGATAGTTTATTTAAAAATCAACTTTTTTGGGCCCTACAACGTGTAAATTTGTCAAAATCAATCAAAGTCAATATCTGTAATACGTATATGAGAATATAATAAAGATGATGAGGTGTTATAAAAGATAAGTAAAGGCACAGTCTACTCTTTTCACTGACTCCCTTCCCATCAATTATTTTTACTAAAACCCAAACGAGATTTTTAATTTGACTAAGTGTAAAGCTTGGTTAAGCAAAAATAATTTACAACTTTCTATACGACATATTGGCTCAAACTGTAAAAAAAAAAAATTATGTTATAAGACAAGGTGTTACGTGAGGTATGGGGTGATTTTATCCAGGGTTTATAAACGCAGCGTTCCAACCCTCCTGGTTGTGACACTAATGGGGAGTTGTGACGTCACGGCTGGGTCAAAAATAAATTAAATTACACAGCGCCTGCGTACTGGACTAACTCTTCACTCAATCCCCTTGTCCTTTTACCTCTAGAAAAAGAACCTGACAGGAATCCAGACATTTAATTAAGAACCTTTTCTTCCCTCTTCCTACATTTTTTTCCCCTTCGTAGATTCGTGGTTCACCAAAACACAATTCATCAAATTAATTTTCTTAATTTACTCTGAAATTGTACGACCAATTACTTTACCGGTACTAGAATAAATTGGACCCGAAATCCAAAGTAATAACAACATTAATATCAGCTCTCCAGCTAGATCCTTAAACTTGCTAATGACCCTCCTACATTTATTAAAATTAAGTCTCAGGTGGCCATCAGACCCTTTCTTGGTTGTTTAGTAAGCTAATCATGCATTAAAAACAAAACTTTTTTGTGTATAGTTACATAGTTATTACTAACAAATAAGTCATTTAAATGAAACACGCATTATAAAAAATTGTATGTTTAGTTAGAGCAATTAAAAACGAAACTTTTTCGTTCAAGCGTTTTAAGGTTCAAGCGAGTTTTAACAAATGGAAATCAAACCATTTTTAAATATTTTAACAAAATTGACTATAAATATAATCTTAATCGACCCTGCTTTTCCGAGATTATATCTCTTCGCTTTTGCCTCGAAAACTAGATTTCCAGGGTGACTTATGTGATTCCATTGGTATTTTAAATTATTATTTACAATAAATCCTCAGGTATCGTTCCGAGAATCTACATATTAAACAGGTGTAATAACATCTCTATTCTCGCTATCCCATGAATGAATGGAGGTTATTAATTTATTTAAGTATCATTATTAATAACCAGAAATAGGGGCTATATTTGGGGCCATCTTGAAGGTATTATTTTACACTTTTTATCGGTTAGTTTGTTAAGGATATTGAGTGGTTTTGTTTATTATTTTTACGTAGTATATTATCTATTCATTAGGTTGGATTATGGCCTAATAAAGGCTGCTTTCATAAATAAAAATATTTTTTTACGGGGACAGACATAGACACTAGTTCTTTGAAATCCAAATAAATAAAATAAAAATACAATACATATTTAATATTAAAAANGTTGGATTATGGCCTAATAAAGGCTGCTTTCATAAATAAAAATATTTTTTTACGGGGACAGACATAGACACTAGTTCTTTGAAATCCAAATAAATAAAATAAAAATACAATACATATTTAATATTAAAAAATTAGTATTATTATTTTTTTTAAATATTACAACAATTAATCGCTCAATTGTCACAATTGCTCGTTTCCTATTCTCTCTTTCTCACACATGGTCATAATTACGTGTTAGTTGTTCACGAAAGGCAAAGTGATTAACAAAATATTTCCTTCATAAATATATTCTCTTGGAAAATGTTAATTAATTAGGGATGACATAATATTGGAACCCATCAGACCAAATGAAATGCATCCGAAGCTGAAAGCAAATTCTAATGACATTGAAACATTGTTTGCAATATTCATATATTCAGATTTTAGGCTGAAAAGGCTATTTTACCAGTAACCCCATTTTTACTTCCTCATATAAAGAGAAATTACCTATTTTGGTGGCGCGAAAATTTGATTGTGAGATTTTAATGGATTTACAAGTTTTGAGTCCGCAAAAATAAGGTTTTTAATAAATTCCAATCTGTTGTCTGCCTGCGCAGATGCCGGAGCCTAAACTACTGGGTCGATTTTGACGAAATTTGACACAGAAAATCTACCCCGAGGCGATCAAAAAAATAATTTTAGCTCTAAATTTGTGGGTAATCTAAATTTCTCGATAACTCCCATCTATTTATCTAAAATTGGCAACGAATCACAGATTTGACAGATTTAATAACTTTATTGGACTAAGGGGGGCCTTAGCCTGATACCTCTTTTGATAAATTATTTCGATTGAAAAACATAATATCAGAATGGCGTTTTATATATGCGAGCTATTTGCATGCAACCAACTAAATAATAATTGACTAGCACAATAAATTCTGCTTCAATATCTTTATTCCTTACCGGACCTAGTTATTTAATCGAAGTGTTCCATACGCATCCAGTATTTTTATTTGTTTATTTATTTTATTTTTTTTGTCTAAATTTCTTTAAAAAAAGTACTATTTTCATTTGCTATTTCGATATGGGTAAAGAAATTACTAAATTTCCTTTAAGTATTTAAAAGCATTTACACGTCCTTTCTTTGCAAGATGATAGAGCTGAAAAAAAGTAATCCAATTTAAAAGCGAAAAGATAAAGTCATGAAGAGAAGTGTTCCTTAAAAGTTTGCCTTTACTGACCAGAGATCTCTAAAAGTTGAAGAACGGCAAAGTAGTTACCAAAGAATAGTATATCTCCTCATACTTCAAATTTATTGACTCAAGAGCCATATCAATAAGAATAAAAAACTAGTTTATTGGTTAGCTAATTAATTTGTTAATTATCAGTTAATTATCAATTAATTTATTTAACTCTATACTTAATTTATAACGTGTAAAGAAGAAGACATTTCATAATTTTAATTAATGGCTTAATTTTCAAGGCACTAGTAGTAGTTTTCTCTTCTTACAAATGCCTCATAATTTATTACATTTTTTTTAACGATTAAATTATATTTAATAAATTCAGAATAAACTTAACTTATTAACATTTTATAAGTTCTATAATATTATAGATTAGTACTCTAACGTAGGGCTCCCGGTAAATTGTTACTATAGACTGTACTTCACATGCGGGAAGACCGATTACCGCCTCCGGTAGGGCCCACACTCCCCCAGCATCGCCATATAATGATTTGTTGCTATAATGTGTCATCTATCCGGTTACGAATGTTAATTAATAAGGTTTATACAGCTAATGGAGTGATATGCTAACCCAGTGTCATCTATAATCTTAACACATTATAACATCTTGGTGCGTAGGCTTCCGCGGGTAGACTCGTAATAAACAGCTTGGTTTTCCGGTGGAATCCGTGTCTCGAAGGGGATGAAGTCCGACGTTTCGCTTCCACTACTGGAAGCATCTTCAGGGGTGTGGTGCATCGTG
>KZ651996.1:277990-289008 GCA_001010745.2 Gerris buenoi | reverse complement strand
AACAACGACTATAGATCAGCGATAGCTCAACATTCTGGAGAAACCGGCCATCTCATAAAGTTTGAGGACATACGAGTACTTGCGTCAGACAACAGATATCACAGCAGGATGGTAAGGGAGGCAATTGAGATCGAGAAACAACCGGAGAATTTCAACAGAGAGGATGGCTTCACTCTTTCCCGGACCTGGAAGCCTCTAGTCAGCACCTGTGCCAAGCAGAAAGCAAGAAGCGGCGCCGCGGTCACTTCCCGACTTGTTACATCACCCGCCCGACAAAGGAACACCGACGAAGGCAGCACCTGCGAGATTACATCATCCCGACAAAGGACAACCCCAAGTACGGAAACACCCAGGTACAATCTACGGTCTAGGAAACCAGTATAAATACGCCGTTCTTCTCTCCAGTCGTCAGTTCATCTTGTGATTGCTTCGAGTCAACACCTCGATGCACCACACCCCTGAAGATGCTTCCAGTAGTGAAAGCGAAACGTCGGACTTCATCCCCTTCGAGACGCGGATTCCACTGGAAAACCAAGCTGTTTAATACATTATAATATGGTTGTTTAAGCCTTTTGACTGGTCTAAACCGATGTCGGGGTGTTGCGTCGCGGATTATTATTTAAGTAATCACTTAATTAAATCTTTACATCACGAGTGAATTATTGAAAATAATGTGTTTATACATTTATATATTTTGCTAAGTATTTAAACCACAAGGCGATTTATCTACTAATTATTCACTTATCTTATCAATGAGACCTCCCTGAGATAAACCTACTCATGTAAACAATTCTCATAATTGTTGAATTAGTATTTAAAATAACAATAATCCAACGAGATTATCGATTTATAACCAATTGGCACAAAAACTATCCGCATACTTGTAAAATAAAATATATCATATTATTATTAAATATCATAAAATACTAATACTATTATACTATTCTTAAATACTACTTACCCATATTCCAGGCTGGCGATACCTTCTTTGATAACGGGGTGGCTGCCATCCATAGAGTTTAGCCTAAAAATCAAAAGTACAAGTTAATAATTGTTTATGTTTGAATTGTTATGGTAATAAATATTGTAAATTTAGTTTTTTTATTGTATATTTTTGTTATTAAAAGTTGATTGATCGTTCTTTTTGTGTTTTTCTTACCTTTTTGTCTACCCTAATTTACTATCTTATAAACATAAGGACCAGAATCAACTAATTTAAAATCTACTTCTTTTATAAATTGATGGATGATTTAGGTGTTATAATGATATAAACAATAAGTTTTTAACCATTATGAGACCCTTAATATAAGGTTAGTATCAATCACCAATGAGAAAAAGAAATCTATCTCTATAAGAGAGTGTCATAAATATAAAAACATTTGAGCTACTGACAATTTGAACAATCTAGCAATAAGCAATTGAGATTGACAAACTTATAAGGGTAACCACAAACGAGGGTAAAGCAAAAGCGAGAGTTGTAGTGTAACCCTCCCTAGAAACCCCTCTAGAAATACCAAAATTCAAACTTCAATAACAAGAAAGTTAAGAATTTCTGCATGGATGGCCATTAAAGATGGATTTTTTTTATGACTTTTTAAAAGCTTAAAAACTACCTTTATACTAAACGTTAGATATAGGAGCGTTTATGGAGGTCATCTTAAAGAAATAACATAAATTGCCTCTCCACGTAAATTGATATAGCAAAATCCATAACAACTTTCAGCCTTCATAAGGCCATTATCAGTGCCGATTGTGCAGGAATTGGATTGATGGAGAAGAATTGTCGCAATTTCCCTGTCTCTTAAACGCATCGAAGAACAGAAACATATCAAGAGTAGCACGGACTCGTTAGAGATTGGAAATCCTCAGAGTTTGATGTTTCATGATCAATTATCATGTTTTAGCCACTTCAGACCCACCCAGAAAGAAGCTTAGTTTCGTTCATTTAAGAATATAGCTCACATAAAATACATTATTACTGAAGCACTGGGTTTTTTATTACATAATTAGAAAGCTATGTTAAGATTTAGATCTTTTGATTTAGTTTTTAGTTCGTTTCATTTTTAAAAGCTTTTATTTGTTATGGAACAAATTCTCTTTAAGAATATTTAAATAAAAGCCAGCCAATTAGTGTGGCACTTAGCTTTCTCACGTTCTATCACATGAATATAAAATAAAGTATAATGAGGCAGATTTCAAAATATAAGTGTTTCTTAAAACTTGGAAGCAAAACTGGTTATAAATTAATTTTAGGTACAATTTTTACTAGTTCATACTTTAAAATGTCTGCATTAAGGTTCTATTAAGTTTAGGTCTAGGTTGAAAAGAAAATATTCCGAAAGCCTGAAATGCTAGAGGATACATATTTGGTTTTACCAGTGAGCTTCAGAGAAATTATAATACATACGCAGAATATTGTCAAATGGAGGAAAGGCCTTTTAAGGATAACCAGACTAGAATAATGTCTCCCTAAGTTAATTCAATTCAACTAATTATTAATTTCTAGACGTTGGCCTTTTCATGTAGATTATCTAAAATATTTCTTTGACGAAAGGAAATTCACCTCAATATGAAAATGCAAGAGATTCTTTCATAAATTAATTTTGGATATTGATCTAAGCTGGAAATAAGGTGAATTGGTATCTCAGAACACCCTTGTCCTAAAATCAATTACGCCGGAGCTCAATATGGTGGAGCATGTAGTATTGAAAATGAAGGTTTCCTGGCCATGTAGGTAATGCATGTATTATAATGCAAATAACGTTGCCTGTATTGGTCCCGGGTAGATTATATCCTAAATATCCTTGGGTATAATCGTGGGTAAATTCAGGAAAGGTTTAAGCTAAGGGAACAAAAGAACGCGGAATTAATCGTGTAACGCTCCCTTTCAAATATGAGATTAGACCTGTGGCTTAACATTCTACCTCGGCTTAGAATTACATCCGCTGACTTAAACCAGAAACTATCCCACCAAATAATATTCTTGTCATGTCTCCCATGCTTTAAAGCAAAGTCACAAACATGTCACAACAATTTATAAACTTAAATTAACTTATTTAGATCGTTTATACTTACAACTTAACAATTTAACATGTATTAACAAAGTATGGTTGACGCACTAGTCAAGTTATACTCGTATTTTAACCTTTGAATTCACTTTTAATAATAATATTAAATTAATGTATTGTAAAGTGTTGTCCCACAATCAGCGCTCTATTG
The DNA here is from genome assembly GCA_001010745.2 of Gerris buenoi. NCBI lineage: Eukaryota > Metazoa > Arthropoda > Insecta > Hemiptera > Gerridae > Gerris > Gerris buenoi. The sequence continues at coordinate 285,789 of KZ651996.1, read as the reverse complement.
TGGGACAACACTTTACAGAGAAAACATTTGTAATATGTGGATTATGAGAAAAAGGAATTACTTACAAAAATAAAAATAAAAATCTGCATGTTCTTAAACCACTAAAAATGTTTTTCCTTAATTCTCTTTAACGTTATTTCAGAGTATTTGGTGGTAGCACCCCGAAACTTAGAGGTAAAATTTATTTCTTGATTTCACACCGGAGTATGATTTTGACACAACCAAAACCCCCATTGATGAGATGACCCAACCAAATCGTAAAAATGCTAGCAAGGTACTTTTAAAGCTTAATCAAAAATTATTCCATAAAATTCCAAGGTATCAAGAATAAACCTTAAATTTGCTTAATCGGTCTTGCTAAAGACCCCCATACACGATCAAACATTTTGCGCAAAATGTTTGCCCAAACCTGATGTCGGGCTAATTTAGGCCATACAACTTTTAGAAGGGGCTTAGATAAAAGAATTGAGAGAAACAGTAAGAACTAAGAGGTCGAAGTCAGAATCATCGCCGAAAATACCACTTCAAAACTAAAGAACCTCTCAATAAAATAAGAGATTACATATCAAGATATAATAGAAACTCAGAAATAAAACTATTATTTATTTATCAATCTAACAAAAAAATGTATACTACATATAAATAACTACTGCAGGGCAGTAACTTGTTTTTGTCTACAAAAGTATAGAAAAAAACGAGTTACGGTCCCTGCAGTAGTCATTTATATTTAGTTTACTTTTTATATATATGTACATAGACAAGATATTTATATTGACATTATATAAACATTTTTACATAAACAAAGGTTTTAATTGGTTCAGAGTTTGGCTATTAAATAGGAGATAAACCCGAAAGGTAAGAGATTGGAATCCCAATTTGAAATCCTTCCTTAAACAAAGCTTGCAACACATTTTGAGTGTCTTCTGCAAGAGTCTAAAATTCAGAAGTTTTGAATATGCTATTTGTCCATGTTTCAATTCCAAATGAGGCTAAAGTTCCGATTAGTGTTTTACAGGTTCTAAACTAAAAATCTTACTTAAGGTGAAGTACATATATCAGCTTCGTTGGTGCGATTCTATTGCCTCTGTGTCCTTATCCTTAGTTAATATCGATTTCATGTTTGAAGTTGTTCACTATCTCAAAGGGACGCCCTTTAAACTCAACACTCACTGTATCTACTTCTCCTACTTGTCCCAACCATAACCTTTGTCTTGCCCTGGTTATTAATAAGTCCTTGTCCCTAAGAGTAGATTTAAGAGTGCTTCCTTTTTATATTTTTTGATCTACCAATAATGTCAAAGACGTCAGCAAAATCCAGAAGTTTCTGATCAAGCTATACTTAAATACGCTTAGCATCATCTACTACAAAGGATTAAGTTAAGGGTAGATGAAAGTGTTAGATTATTGGTTTTATTTTTTTCGGTCCCTTTTACACGTGAAATAAATTTATCAGAATTAAAAAAAAATATCTTAAATAATCATTCATCAGAAGCTTTCTTGGATATAATTATGATGAAGATTTAGCTCTACTGTTGGTAGCCGCGTCTGGAAAAGCCTAAGTACCGATGTTCCCCTCTTAATACTAGAAGCATTTTCAAGGGTAATTAGTATTAGGGTGCCAGCTTATGTTGAGTGGGTGAAACAACCGGGAAAACATTAATTACTTACCTACAAAACAAAATGAACACCTTCCTTTTACATCTTCAGGTGTCATTTTTTTTTTTTTTTTTTTTCTTTTAACTACTTATTTAATGATTACGTCTGAAAGAAACACTCAAGAATTACGTCTGAAAAAAAAGCTTTTCCCAAAATTTCACTTCTAATGTATTGGGCTGGGCGTCTGGGCGATAACTATATCTGTCACTTTGGAATTTAAATATTTATTTAAATTATCAGTTGAAGACAAGTGAAAGAGTTTTAGGGAATTTTATTTGAGAGTTATGTATTTGTAGGGTTACAGTGGTGCTAAGTTGATGAATGAACGTATTAGATAAGTTGATTTAGTTGTTATTTCAGATTAATGTCTTAAGATGATATCTTTTTCCATTATTGGATATTAAATCTAATTTATTTTGTTAAAGTGTTAGAAGATGTGATTGCGGTTTATTTCTCTCTTATTTTCCTGAATCATTGTCTTTATCCTATTCTTGTTCAAGTATCTGAGTATTTTCAGAGTTTTGAAGCTAAAGAAAAAATGAAATAAATAAAACCAGAGAGTTCTCTTTAGAGAGAGAGGGGGCAGATGATTTAGCGGGATGGAAATCGATTAAAGGTGCCATGAAGCCTCTTCAAGCTCCTCCCCTGGGCATTTTGCAATAGGACTGAAAACGAAATGGAATAAGAGATTGGTGGAGGGAGGTGGCATGGACCATCAAGGTGTAAGAATTGCGGGCTTAAATACACCAAGAAATAAGAAAAGTGAAAAACAGAATTACACCTAGAAACAGTGAAAAACAATTTATAAAATAAAATGAAAACGGTTTCTAACTTTAGCACAACAATACAGACATGCTATAATAATGCATTATCGTATAAGAGTAAAACCATTTACATTTAGATGTAGGAAAGCACTTTAGGTGTACTTTTCAGTTCCTTATACATAAATGTTTGTCCCCACATATTTTTGGATCTTAAAGTTGTTATTAGAAACGGGCAAATAAAAACGAGGTTCCTTTAAATAAAAATATTTGTAGTTTGGGTCATTAAAACATCTAATGATGACAATTTGTTGTTAGAAACATCATTTTTATAAGTTGGTGCATTTACTATGAACTACAACTATGAAACGTGGATCGTTTACATATTATATATCTTAATTAGTCGCTAAGGACAGGGAATGAGCGCATATTAACACGAAAGTCCAACGCCACCAGTGACCGAAATGCAGAACGTTCGAAAAACTGACATCGATTTCTTGCTCATACCTCGTGTCCTTTATCCAAATCTTTTGAGCTTTAAGGGGTTCAAAACAGTTATTTAAAAATACTAGAAAATAGTTCCTACAATTTAGAAGAATTATGTTCGATGCACACATGTTTTTAAGTACCTAAATGCTGAGACAGATTAAAATCTTTGTGGTAAGGAAGCGCAAAAATGTTGAGGCAATTAAATTTTTATATACTTACTTATGTAAGCTAGTTATCGTCACCCTAATAAGAAAACCTTGTAACTCCATTTTTGGTGTTTTTGAGAAAAGTGAAAAAAACTGTCTATTTCCTTTCCAAATCATGTTGTTGATCTGAAATTTTACTAAATTTTATCAATATTATTTTAAATGGTTTGTACAATAATATATTAAAAAAATTGATGTCAGCTAAATTTTTAGTGGAGTTACGAGGTTTTTCTACTAATTGCTCTGGAGTTACGAGGTCTTCCTTAAACACTCCCTTCGTTCAAATTCAAAATGTTTATAAAAAATAATAGCATTAGATACAATGAAGTAAGGTACAAGAAGTTAAATAATATACATGATCATATTTAATGGTAATAAAAATGGATTATACTAGAAAAATTGTCATTAAAGTGTTACATTAGGTATATTTTTTGGTAGAAAACCCAATTTTTGTTTTGTTTTATTTTTATATTTTTAATATTTGATATTACATAATGATCTCTATTTAAAATCCCAAAACAAGTTAAGTATATAACGAAATAAAATTATGAAGCCATAAGAACTATAACTCAAACATATCAAATTAAAATTCACTCCTTGCATTCTAAGTTGACAAAAAAAAGAATTTTGACTCGGTGCAAGAAAAAATGGCGCTTTTACAGCTTTTAAAAATCAAAAAACCTTTTCGGGTTCTTAACAACTTATATATAAAATAAAATCTTTGATAAATAATAATATTAAATACATGGGAATGGGAACCTTTAGAAACTTTAAAAATAAAGGTAATCTCTGTGAACGTTTCTAGACTCTATAGATAATTGAATTATTTAGATTGATTTATATTTAACTATAGGTAACTTGTCAATGGGCACTAGTGACACTTTAGTCTTAACCCTGGTCCTGGTGTTTATCTTTAATGATAGTTCTTCTCACTCATCATCGAAATCTAATTTGTAAAAATGTAAGCCTTTTTTGTGCGCAAATATTGTTTACAGTGGCTTCTCCAACTCCAACACCACGGCCAGGTCTGATTGATTATACAAAGGATAATGTCAGTCTTTGAAGTAAGAATGAGCCAAATGCTCTACATGATATGGGTTTTTTTTCTTACTAATTTAATAATATCAATGTAATCACCAGTTACATTTATAGTTCGGTTTTTTACAGCCCTCTCGATTCAAGAGTGCATAGAGTCCTCCTCCATATGAGTATGACCCTACTTCAGATATTGTTGAATTATTTTATGTCATATAACAATGAAAGATTTATAAAAATGTTTGATAAAGATGAATTTCGGTTCTGATAACCACAGCCAACACTGTAAAAACTAATTATTTGTATCCGTCTTTAGCACAAGAAGAAACAAAATTTCCAAGGACTGTTGAAAATTCTTTGGCCGTCAGTTTACCGTCTCACTCATTCCACTCAAAGGCAAATCCTTCTTTAGTGTGCAAATCAAGGATCGTCAAATTTTGGGCAATTAGTTTGGTCTTGTAGCACATTGTTGACACATTAGATTTAGGACTTAGAAGTACTTTCTGCAAGTCTACTGTGAATACTTTGTGTGCTACTATACTTTATCCTCTTGCTTTTCTTGTCTTCCTTTAACAACCTTGACTCTGTGAGCTTCATACTTTTCTGGGGTCAGATTCTTGGATTCGTACATCAGGAAACAGGCTTAAATTTTAGTCTTGAAATGTATTAGAAAAGAAGGCAATTCATAAAGGAACTATATTTCTCTCCTTGCACCACTCATCATAAGCAGTGTAGATGGGTGTGACAACCAACCAGGTTCTATAAAAAGTAAAGCACCTTTAATTCGCCAAATTACCAAAAAAAAAGGTTTCATTACAATAGGTTAAATTTGGATTTACGAGGTTTTCTGTCACGCCTGCAGCCACAAAGCATTTACGAGGTTTGCCAAAAATCGGAGTTACGAGGATTGCTGAATCTGTTTTATTTCAATGGAGATACGAGAATCTTCTTTTTTTGTTTTCATAAAAAGTAGTAAAGATTTTGTTATGGGGGTGATCTAGAATTGTGAGTTTTGGGTCTTACCACTAGATACCATAAAAAACCCTAATTTCATAAAATTTGGAGTTACGAGGTTTTCTCATTAGGGTGACGTTATGTACTATGAAAAATCTGAATAGAATGTTTTATTCTAGCAATTTAAAATCTTCAATTTAGAACTTTATTTTGTGAATGAATCATGCAGAAGTAAACATTATGATGACACATGATTAGTCATAAAATTATTGTAGTACGCCGTTAAGAAAAAGGTAATATTATTGCTTATAGATTGCCAATTATTGCTTATAGGAAAACAATATCTCGCACTAAAGAGCTCTAGTTTTAATTGGTTCCCGCCTTTTTTTTACCGCCGGTTTTTTCAAGTAGGAAAAATGAGCGCTCTCTAGAAGCGGGAGAAAAAGGTCTATCACTACTCCCACTTGAAGATAAACATTTTTCATTGGCTATTTATTTTACGCTGGTTTTGCCAAAATGAAGAAATATCGGGTCTTTTCTGTTATTCGCCCCCCCCCCCACTCCTAACGTTTTTTTTTCGCATATATAGGGTTGCACCCTTCAACATTTATAAGGCATTCAGATTTTCCACAACTGTTTGGTGCACAAAAGGCTCTGTCCAAACAATATAATATAGATGAAATATGGGTTGAAATAATATTGAACTCCCGCCTCTTTCGAGTCGATCGTAAGGACGAGACAGGGACATATTTTTTTTAATGGAGAGTAGCAAAGTAGGGTATTACACTAATACGTACTAGACAGATTGTTTTGATATAACCATATCTTCATATTATTATTTTCGACAAAGGTGTGGAAAAAAGTGTTTATATACAAGGTGGGCCAAAAAAAACCGCACTTTTTTGAACACTTATAGCTCAGCTTCTTTAATAGATAGAGGTATGGGGTTTGCGGGATCTGAAAACTACATTCTTCTACTTTACATTTTATATCTATAACTTAAAAAACCAGCGGGTGAAAGCCATGCCATGNTTTTCCTGTGTGCGTGTCAAAACGATCTTTAATTCTGGTAAGTTTCACGCTTTTATTTCTTTTGGTTCAAAAGTTATTGGAACCGTACAGAGTGACAGACGGACACAGGAACTAAACTATAAGGCAGGGGTGGCCAACCCGCGGCCCGCGTAGAACATTTTTCTGGCCCGCGAGGTTTATCATACTTTTAAAAAAAATATATATTTATTTTATATAAATATAATGGCCAAAGTAGTGAAAGTCAATGTACTTATTTAAAAAAATACATTATTTGTCCATATTTTCAAATAAACAGATGAGAAAAAATTAACTTTGATTTTAAAATAATATTCTTGGTAATATTATGACAAATATTGCCCACTAAATCGGGATTATGAAATATTGATGGTAAAAAAAGAAAAATTAATGTAATATGTATTGCCTGAAATTGAAGATCAAATGCTAAATTACACATTTTTGCAAGATGGTGCCCCATTCCATCGATCCTTGCAAACAATTCAATGCTTGCAAGAGAATTGCCCGGACTTCAGGCAAAATTTTGCCTAGCAATAACAAATAATTTCGAGGTGAGTCGTTGCGGGAAACTACTTGATTATATATAAATATGTCCCGTGTCATTAACAAATAGCAAAAGACTAAATTTAGTAAAAGTCCCCAAATTTAGAGGTAAAATAAATTTTCGATTTCTCCTTGGGGTGTGCTTAATTTTATCAAATTGGTTCAGTGATAGCCTTAAGATTACATCACTTTGTCAAATTTTTCATATTTATAGACACCATATTGAATAAAGATGGCCGATTGGAAAATCCTTTTACAGAAGTTGTTATTGTCAAAAAAGCTATCTTTCAAATTTCAAGATTTGAGTCAAAATAGTGCAGTAAAAATAGGATTTGATCTCGAAGAAATTAGTACAAGCAAGAAACTTGGGGGGAGATGTGTTCAGCTTTCTGTTGAATATACTAAAACTTCCCTAAAATACTTAACTAAAAGCTGTGCTACGGCCGCCATATTAGAACATAGCTGCCCATTTTCGGTTTCTTGCTTGTAATTCCATAAATATTACAGATAAATACCATCTCTAAAATGATATGAGGACAGATTGTTTTGATATAACCATATCTTCATATTATTATTTTCGACAAAGGTGTGGAAAAAAGTGTTTATATACAAGGTGGGCCAAAAAAAACCGCACTTTTTTGAACACTTATAGCTCAGCTTCTTTAATAGATAGAGGTATGGGGTTTGCGGGATCTGAAAACTACATTCTTCTACTTTACATTTTATATCTATAACTTAAAAAACCAGCGGGTGAAAGCCATGCCATGTTGCAATAGGGTCTTAAAAAAAGTCCTTGTCAGGGTAGTAATCGTTATCTGGTATTATAGTTTTGATAGAATAAATAACAACATGGTGGAAGGGGGGGGTTCAGTGTTATAACAAACATTGAAGATGTGCTAAGCATAATACAGTAGAATCCCGATATATCGTATCTTCAAGGGGTCGAAGAAAAAGTACGATATATCGAGTAGTTCACTAAATCGGGATTATGAAATATTGATGGTAAAAAAAGAAAAATTAATGTAATAATTAAGACTTGTATTTATTTTGCACATAAAAATACACTGTGTATGATCATAAAAAAATTAAATATGTACTTGGTTTAAAA
>KZ651996.1:264698-277176 GCA_001010745.2 Gerris buenoi | reverse complement strand
TCAAAAAAAAAAAAAAAAAAAATCTCTATAGTGTGTCAAAATCTAATATGGGGATATATAATTTTATATGCGGCCCGCGAAGTTATGATGCATTTCCGAAGTGGCCCGCAAGATTATTTGGGTTGGCCACCCCTGTTCTAGTCCAATTGCGTTCTGAAAATATTGTCATGTCGAATTCCGGATATAAATTGCCACCATATTGAATCGGTGCGTAAAACGATTCCTTAGCAAGTACTAGGAGATAAGAATAACCTCTGTGCAAAATTTCAGCTCTTTAGCTATTGCCGTTCTGGAGATACTATGATGGATAAATGAGTGAGTGTTATTTGGCTTTTATAATAATTCAAATTACAATTATCAATAACTACGGGAGACATACATTTAACCTTTCGGTAGTAAGAAAACTACCATAAACTTAAAAAAAAAAAAAATTGAATTTGGCTTTTATGTATATTATAGATTTATAACAAAACACCATAAATTAACAAAAGTCATATTCCAGTTTTAATACAGACATGAATAAAGATGAGTAAAGAATTTAAAATTTAAATAAAGCAGAAATTTGAAGCTGTAATATCGCTGAAGCTAAACTTGAATAATCAACTCATGCAATATTGAAAATTAAATTCTATTCTGCGTGAAAGCAAAAAAAAAAAAAAAATGTTATTTCAGTTGCAAAGAGAGAACGTTATTACTTAAAAAATACCATGTTGACACAATACCATATACTCGTATTAACATTTTTACAAATAACATAGAATCCGAAGTATATTAGAATATTTTACATGCACCATTAATAGTATATTTGTAATGGTGTATCTAGAATATTAATTTATCTATTTAAAATTTTCAAATAAACCAGCTGGTCTACACAGCGCCCGGCAACCGTGAAATTATTCGAAATAAGAATCAAAGAAACAATCTCTCTTGCGATTTTTGAAAGCCATAAATGTGGCAGCCATTTTAAATCGCGTAATTGTATTTCCATTAATAATGAATTAACACGTTATAATTGAATTTTATTTTTGTATTAAGCTTCATCTCAATAAATTATTCTACTCATTTTTAAAAATTTTTTGAATTTCAAAATATCCGCAATTTTTTTTTTAATTGAAATGCCTCGTTTTTTACAGTCAGCATTTACAAACTTAAAAGCTCACGAAGATTTAATTATTAGAGTGTAGAAAAATCTGAACAAAACAATAAATTCCTTTTCCAATTTTCTATCTATTCTGCTGCTGTTCAAGTAAAAACAAAACAAAAAAAAAGAGGATAAGATAAAAAATGGTTTGTCTAAGGAACAGGAAGAAAAGAAAATAGCAAGTAATAAGGCTAAAGGAAACCAAAAAGGCCTCATGGGATTTCTATCAAGCCGCCTATGTGACTAGATTGTGGAAGAAAAAACCACCAACCTAGATAAGACTCTAAAGAGAATACTCGCCTAGAGATTAAAGACTGGCTGGGTTTTTCTTGGCTTCAGATAAAGCTTGATTGAACCTGGAATTCATGCCGGGAATTTTAAGCGCGCCTTAGACATCATTCAAGGAATTCCTATTTGCTCCTTAATGCCCATCGCTCTGCCAAGAATTTTATCCTTTAGTCCTCTTTCTCCTTATTTCTTATCTAACTATTTTCTTTCTACTGAAAAATTATTTTAAAGAAACGTTTCTTTTAAAGATATTAAATATTTTAATCAAGAAATCTAAATTAGAACTACACTTCAAAACTGATATTAAAGTTTATTAAAAAATCGATCCGATAACAATCGAACAATTCTTTCCCACAGATATATTGACATCGTCTATAAATTCCATAGTATCCATTTAATTTATTAATTTTTTAACGTATTTAACACGAGGTTGTTTACTTTTTGTTTAAAGTTTTTAAAAAAGTCAGATTTTATTTTCAATATCTTGGAAACTAGATTTTTCCAGGGAAAACGACTTAGGGCTGTTTCACACTACACGGTTTTCGCCGTACGGCAAAAAACCGTACGGCGAAATTTTTTTTTAGTAGAGTATAGAAGGAGATGGGCACTTTCACATTACACGGCGACGGCAAAAAGCCGCACGGCCGCACGGGTTTTCGCCGTACGGCGAAAACCGTGTAGTGTGAAACAGCTCTTACCTATACTGTTAGTTTTTTCAAAGGACTACAAAAAATAGTCATTTAATCATAATAGTAGAAAATGTTTTCGAGAATTAGTTATTTTTTAAAAGTTTTAAGGGAATAGCACCCCTGAATTTGAAGCTAAAATTAATTTTGCAATATTTCCTCGAGGTATGATTTTGCTAAATACATAAACAATAAACATAGGGTAGGTGGGGGCAAAAGTCCGCATGGGGTAAATGTCCACACTGAAATGATTAAGTGTAAAATTTTAATAGTTACATATTCTTTTTCCTCACTACAAGACCTTTAAATTGATGTATAACATGGTTATACATGGGGGTCATGGTTTACTAAAAACGTTTTTTTTATCGCCCACCATATTGGCCGCCATCTTGGAAATATTAAGTGTGATAACTCCAAAATGTGTACAGTTGTCACTAATGCCGAGAAGCACCTGTGTGTCGAATTTCATAATCCTAGCTAGAGTAGTCTATGAATTGAAACATGCAAACGGACACACAGACAGAGCCGTTATATAAGGTTTCTTTTTGTACTTCGTACAGAAACCTAAAAAAAAAAAAAAAAAAAAAAAAAAAAAATACGATGAGAGTTTCTTTCAAATTCAATAGATGATTGTGTTAATAATTTTAGACCAAGCGGTAGAGATTATAAAGATTATTTTTAATGCCAAAACTTAAATTCTATTACTTATAACTATATAGTTAAAGGTATCTTAAATAGATTCTTATTTGGCTATAAAATAATTTTCCTCTCCGTAGATGAAATAATTTTTCCTCCCTTAACGCCTCCAACTTTTAACATTACTTAAGAAGTTGAAAAAGAAATTTGATTAGTGTGTTTAAGAACGAGTGGCTGTGTCACTTATAAGTAATAGAACGACCTCGAAGAAGAATATATCTCTTCGAAAGGAAGGCTTTATTTTAAGTTAGAAAATATGAAAAAACTACTAAAACTTTAATACTTAATAATTTGAAAATTATGACTTTCCATTTTGGAAGAGCCTCTGAATAAAACAGTAGAGTCTACACTGTGGAATATATTTCGATATAATTTGGTTCTTAATATTTAGTTGGACAATACTTTTGGGGTAAACTTAAAAGAGCAGTATTAACCCCAATATTGAGGCGCAACAAACCATATAAAACTATTCTTTCTTTACCAAACACGCAGAAAAAAAAATTAGTTAAGTATCAATAAAACTGGAGAATGGGAAAAGTAAGAACCAAAACGTTTACAGGAAGTATATGCAGGATTTACCAATAATAGCGTCAAAACTGTAACATTTAAAACAATAATATCTACAAGGCTCTAAAAGGCAATAGAAGCTATGATATGATCATTCTAAAAAACAAAATTTTATTTGTCTCCAAATTCAAAAATTTCAGGATAGAAATCCGTTTTTGATGTCGGGGGACATTTTTGTTCTCATTTTTGTTTGTCGTTTAATAATTTTACGAATCAAAATATCTTAAAACTACTCGCCCTTTTATTTAAAATTGCATAGTGGTTCAAGATTAGCCTATTTTGGTGGTTCCATATAAGTTTCAACCTTTTTTATGTAAGTTTCGACTTTCTTGTTGGTGCAAGGAAGCTATTAGCCATACTCTAATTGCCTGACTATAATTACATTGTAAAAAGCAATCAATGACATTATGTATTAAAAATAATATCGTTTAAATTGGCTCCACTGCTTTGTTGAATTAAATGGATTCTTGTGGCTATTTCTGATTTTTATTTTTTTATTTTATTTTTTTCAAAATATCACGTAGTAAGTATTTAATGGAGTGTGAGATTCTCCACTTGAGGCCACAAATCGCTCTTGGATTATTAACGTAACGCCCTATAGAAGAAATTAAATGTAAAACCAAACGATCTTTGAGGCCTCATCACAATATTTCTCAAAACGCTTATCAAACAAATAGAGCATTTGAAGATAAATATTAATAATTTCAACTCGTTATTTAATCGATTATCAGTCATTACTCCACCCTAATTCACTGGAATGACATGTCAGGCACTACTTATTGAATCTACCGCCTGGCGTAAAAAGTGTTTTACAGGTTTTAAGGGCATTTTAAAATTCTGGTGTGATTATTGAAAACCCAACTAATGGAATGATACTCTGATTTTAATTATTTGCTTTAATTATTAACAGAGGATAGTTAGTAAGTAATATACTAGAAAATTGATTAATAACACGTTAATACTCTTATAATATGACCCAGTTAAGAAATACAGAAATAGTTAAAAGTATTACTTTTTTGCCATCTTAAAGTAAGGAAATATGAGTTTCTGAAGAAGCCGTCTTGTCGAAAAGCAGGCCAAGCGTACAAAAGGGTTTAAGGGTACAGTGAATAAGAATCTCATTCTGTCGAGGGTTATCTAGTCGAGGATCATGTCTTTTAATAATTTCCTCTATCGTATTTCTGGCTAAGGGAAATGAGCCACCAAATCTGATGCGGGGTGTTGGATGGAGATTCCTCGGATTCAATGTATTTACCCGGAGGGTGAGGGGAAAGCAATAAGGAAAGTGAAAATTCATATCTCAGGGTTACCCATAAATCCCTTCAGAAAGGGGAGGTTATAGCCCTGCATATTGCTTGGCTCTAGAGTGCCCGGCCCACACAAATTGCTTTATCCATGTCATTCATTATTTTCCCGGGGAAAAAACTAAGGGAACGAAGGAATTTGAACAAATATCCTCAATAACGGATATAAATAACCAAAATATTTTAATTAATTATTATCTCAACTTCAAATACAAGAGACATGATTAATTAATGTATTAAGACACATAATTAATTAATACTGAAGTTTCTCCAAAATAAATGAAAAACTTTGTCTCTCACACTTCTGTTGAATTATAGAATTCATTATACTATTATTAGACAAAGAACTAGAATTTGTGTCAATTAATTTTAATATGTTCCATGCCTGTAATAATTTCATGGTGATGTCTGAAGGAATTTAATTAACAAAAATTTCCTCATTACAGATTACTATTATGAAGCTTTTGTTAAAGGTTTTCATTCTTGGAACCGTTGTTGTTAATGTGTTTAAAACATTCTTTTAAGGCATTATTTCCTCTTTCTTAAATGCGAAAAAGATTCAATGGGTCCAATTTTATATGCTCCTTTTTAGGGGTTGGGTGAAACTTTTATAATTATTTTCCGGTTAAAGGGGTAAAACGGATAATCTAATTGGACAGGGTGTTTCGCAGGTAATTAAGGGATAAGAGGCTGTCCTGGAGTTTTTTGGACCGACATCGGATTTCATTTCCAATTGGCAAGGAAAAACTCATGTAAGAAAGTTGAGCTGTGGAAGAGCGCTCGATATGTAGGCGGAGAGTTCAACTTGTTTTCTACCTTGGGCTTAAGGGCTTGGGTCCTACCTTGGGCAACTTGTTAAGAGATTGATTGCTTTCTGTAATTGAATTTGCCTTGGAGCCTCTACATTCTGCCTATATACTGAGGTCCTGGATCCCATTAGCTCTTCGCACCTAATACATGCGCATATATGTATCTATCCGAACCTCCATTATACGAATATATATATATATATAGCCTATACGAAATTCGACAGCTAATGATGGATAGGTTCTGAAAATCCCTTCTACTGAGTGAAACTCGAACATGGCCAAATTACAGCTCTCTCAAACTTATTATCAAGATGTATTAGGAACTACAAGAAAGATACATCAGCTTTTTGTATTTCCGTATAGGTTTACACCGGTACTTTCAGAAATATTGAATCTAATATATAATTCAACCTGCATATAAAACCCAAAATATCCATACAATAATATCTGATTTAGTAGGTTTCTTTTTCGAACCTTAAATATATGAGAAAATATACCTTAAATATAGAACCTAAAAATTGGCTTTTTGTTTACAACTTCATATGTTTATCCGGGGATAAATCGTATAATCTAAATTTGACCTACGTCTTCCGACTACTTAGAAAAATTATGTGATTACGATGCAATAATCAGTCATTAGATTTACTAAGTATGTACTTGTATGATTTTTATGAAATTTTGGTGGCTTGTCCAAAGTAGTCCATAGATTGCCCCGGATTAATTTTAAGCATCTGCGCTCTTTAATTATGAAAAACATCAAAACAATTTTGACTAATTTAAACAAAAAAATNTTGAGGCGCAACAAACCATATAAAACTATTCTTTCTTTACCAAACACGCAGAAAAAAAAATTAGTTAAGTATCAATAAAACTGGAGAATGGGAAAAGTAAGAACCAAAACGTTTACAGGAAGTATATGCAGGATTTACCAATAATAGCGTCAAAACTGTAACATTTAAAACAATAATATCTACAAGGCTCTAAAAGGCAATAGAAGCTATGATATGATCATTCTAAAAAACAAAATTTTATTTGTCTCCAAATTCAAAAATTTCAGGATAGAAATCCGTTTTTGATGTCGGGGGACATTTTTGTTCTCATTTTTGTTTGTCGTTTAATAATTTTACGAATCAAAATATCTTAAAACTACTCGCCCTTTTATTTAAAATTGCATAGTGGTTCAAGATTAGCCTATTTTGGTGGTTCCATATAAGTTTCAACCTTTTTTATGTAAGTTTCGACTTTCTTGTTGGTGCAAGGAAGCTATTAGCCATACTCTAATTGCCTATCAATAATTATATTGTAAAAAGCAACATTATGTATTAAAAATAATATCGTTTAAATTGGCTCCACTGCTTTGTTGAAGATAGAATGGATTCTTGTGGCTATTTCTAATTTTTTATTTTTTTATTTATTTTTTTTTTTTAAATATGATATTAAAAGTAGAACATAGATTGCCCCGGATTAATTTTAAGCATCTGCGCTCTTTAATTATGAAAAACATCAAAACAATTTTGACTAATTTAAACAAAAAAATTACAAAGATGTACTTGCAATCAAGTACTTTTTAGGGATTTGAAGGTTATTAATATATACGTTATAATATTCTGTAACAACGTTTTATTATTTTCCCATCCCAGCCTATAAGAAAGTAAAAAAAATATAAAAAAGGTATAGAGGTACGATCCCCCGGTGGGTCACATGTTTTATAACGATAATAACGAAAAGGTAAATTAAAGTTTTTATTTGAAATCATCGCCCCACCAGGATGAATTATTTTATAATTTTTGGTATATTTCAACTTATAAATGGAATACAAAATTCAATTTTTTAAACATGTTTACATGTATGTANAAGTTACTAGTAAAGTTCAAAAGAGATATTTTCATAAACGACGTTTAATGCCTATTAAATATACATGTTTTAATTTAGTACTTAGTTTATTAATGTTCTGAAACTATATAGGCTTTAACTTGGAGCTGCAGAGATAGAGTAGAATCTAGAGGTAAGATTATAAGGTCAGAGATAAAGTAAGCTGTAAGGTGGATGCTGTGCCGAGATATTGGTAAAGTTTTGATTGCATCTTTATGGTAGGTTGGTTTATAATAAAGCCGAAGGAAGGGACTCGCTAGTAAAGACGAGAGAGGGCTGAGTTTAATAAAGGCTTCCTAAGCAACAGCATCATCTGGGTCAAACTTGACGGCTTTCATCAACCTTCATCTAATAACCTATTATACTCAAATACACCTTGCCTTAGACAAGAGGACAAACTATATTATCTACAACAAATACATAATCAAATCATTGTACGATTTTGTAAATAAATATCATAAAAGCAGTGAAGGATTATACAAATACAGACATTGTCTATTTTTAACTACTTCCGTAGGCTTCCTATAGACGGCGTGTCCAAGAGTTCCGTTTCGCTTCTTCGTTACCAGCCCATCCAAAACATAGACACTCCTTCTCTTCAATTTCCATGGCCAACTGAATGTTCTCATGGATCGCGTTCATAAGCACTAAAGCTAATGTTTCCTAGGAGAGCACTGCCGTTACCTAGCGGAGGATGTCTTTGGTACAATTTTGACAGATTTAAAATAGAGGGGAAAATGAAATAAATTTGACATTATGAGGTTGTAAAGGCATAACATTATTAAAATATACAAAGTAGGACGAGATTAAGCTTTGTGCCACACTAATTGACAGACTATTTACATGTATAAAATATAAAAAAATATAAAAATATATTGAAAATTTATGAGTTAGCCCGTTTAAAATCCATCAGGTTTGATTGCTGAATTGTTAATAAATGCAATGAAAAAGTAAATGAAAATAATAAATTAATGTAATGAAAATGTAAATGTAAATGATAAATTATAATGTAATACCGTGTTTTTGGACACTGCAATAAGGTACACAATTTGTGTTAGTAAGGGACACCTAGGTATGTGCCACGCAAGCGCGACACATAGGAACTGTTCCAACACAGTGTTGGCTGGGCATTACGCTATGTCCGCATCGTTTCGTCGCGTCCGACTCATTAGGGGCCCGTCGATGCCTACCGAACTCTGGACCTATACCAAATCAAGAAGATCAGATACAGGACTTATCAGAGACGAGCATGCTTTCACACCGCCATTCTCGCTTGGCAGGCGTAACACATTAAACAAAATAAAATAGGACGCGAGGAAGGCCCCGCAAGATCTAGATACACCACTGTCGATACGATTAAATAGATTTAACGATCTTAAAACTTCATAGCAGTGTGTGTGCGCTATAGGTTTTACTGACAACAATGAAGATACCTTCTTAGTTACAAGAGCAAAAACCTTTTGGATGTATTAAAAACCTTCGATTTTAAACCTATTAAATAAATTCTACTAAATTTATTGGTACAATATCTTTTATTCAAACAATTATAAAATTGAAACAGAGTGAAAATATCCAGTATTACATTTTTTTATTAGGCTAAATTCAGTATTTTATGCGGTATGGTGGAGAAAATAATGCTTTATAATTTAACTGAAAAATTAAAAATTAAAACCCTTATTTTAATATAGCAGTTCGCCTTTTAACTTTTATGATGAATGATAATTTTTTAAATTTATTATCTCAATAATCTCTAGTCGTTAAATTANCATTAGATTTACTAAGTATGTACTTGTATGATTTTTATGAAATTTTGGTGGCTTGTCCAAAGTAGTCCATAGATTGCCCCGGATTAATTTTAAGCATCTGCGCTCTTTAATTATGAAAAACATCAAAACAATTTTGACTAATTTAAACAAAAAAATGACAAAGATGTACTTGCAATCAGGCCCAGACTTATAAATGGGCTGACTGGGCTATAGCCCAGGGCGCCAGATTTTGGGGGGCGCAAAATTTTCCACATTTTTTTACAACAAAAAAAAACCCTTAGAGACAACTCAGACAATCTTTCTCATCTACGAGTTTATTATAACTTAGCCCAGTGTTAATTATAATTGAAAATTTCATCAAAAATTTTCATAAAAATAACTTCGTCTTTAAATTGACCACACTTAAGAATTTTTTAATCAAAATAGTCGGAACTGTTTTCGAGAAATATATATATATATTTTTTCACTTATTTCCAGAGTTTTTGGGGGGCAGCGCCCCCAGATATAAAGCTAAAAATAATTTTAAAAAAATGCATATCAAAATCTCAAAATCGAATTTTCGCGCCATCACAATACTTTCTCTTTATATGAGAAAGTAAAAAATCAGTCCGAAACAACTCAGACAAACTTTCTTATATATTCATTTAATTATTATTAAAAATTTCATCAAAAATTATCATAAAAATAACTTCTCCCGGGCTCTCTCCATCCGCGTTTTATGCTATTATCTTCAGAGCTAGATTTTTCCTGGGAAAACGGATTATATGGACGCGCATCCTTGGTCCTAAATGTGTCAAATTTTGTCAATGACTGTAGTATAAAAAACTCAAATTATCTTTGTAACTAGATTCTTTAATAGACGATGAAAACAGATTTTTAATCGGCCAATTAGCTTTCTCGCATCTTATCGCATAGTAATGACCAGTTTGTTACCTTTACACTCCCAATTTCATTACAATCAGACGTGTGGTTTTTAAGATAATTTGGTTCACTATAACATGTTAATAGACATGTCGAGAGACAGACACGAGATCAAAAAATAATGCCCTGAAGTCTGAAACGGATAACAGTCTGAATTTTTGAACTCGGAGACAATTAAGAAGAAAGCAAAGAACCGAATAATTTCACAATGTTTGCTCAAAGAAGTAATTCGAGTTTTGTAAACGCCACAGAGGTAAACGTATCCAATGATGTGTAAATATATCATCATACGTATATATTTATTTTCTTTTCACTACGTATATAAAAACAAATCCGCCTCTTCACTAAAAGGTGAATGGTGGATAAAGAAAGAGGCAGAAAAAAATATATATATGTGTGCGTGAAAATAGCTTTTACCTTTTTAAGCACAACATAGAAGGTACAAAGAGAAAACATTTTATTTATGTGTGAGTTTTGAGGATAGGATATAGAAAAGAAGAGATATTTGTATTCAGGGTATTACATGTGAGAAGCATAAAGCTTAAAAATCCACTCCAGCAAGCAAATATTAGGGCCTACTCTGTTTGGTATGGGCCATGAAGAAAGAATCCGACCATATAAAACAATGTAATATGTATAGAAACTTATTGGAGCGGTAACTCAACAAAAATCTATTACATTTATAGATATAAATATATAAATATTATATACGTATGCTAGATATATTTAAATGTATATGTTAAGTAAAGTTACTTCTTCTTTTAGTCCGTAAACAAATATTTTGGTCCAATAGAAAAGAAGAATTATTTTCCGAGTTGTAAAAAAAAAACGGTGTTCAGGTTTTAGAAAAATGGAGACAGATAAAAAAAAGTCAAAATGAGTTCTCTTCACTACCATGTGGAATGTAAAACATTTCTCCATCTTTTTTTTTATTAAACGTAAACCGAAAGAATAAGAGGTGAAGCTTTAAGAATAGAATAATGGGAAGAGGGGGAAGAGGGGGAAGAAAGAGACCCGAAGGAATTTTCAAATTATAATTTGAACTTAAGTCAGAGAAGAATTATGATTTCTTTCCCCATCTTGGTCCTTCTTGACTAAAGATATGCATTCATTCCAATTCACTTGGGACGACAAAGTGGTAGTAATACTTTTATTTTAATGTTTAGGTGCCACTAGATATTCAAGTAAATGTACTCGCACGTGGTAGACATATTTTTATATAATATACGACAGATATTAAAATATACCACACGCGTGGTAATCCTGATGTTGGGAGTAACTGGTAAGCATCCTGATAAGTTGTTAGTAAATAGAAATTTAAGCAACTAACCTCAAGAAACGTTGTTAGTTACTAGCAATTTAAGGAACTGACCTCAAGAAACGTCGTTAGTAATTAGCAATTTAAGCAACTAACCTCAAGAAACGTTGTTAGTAACTAGCAATTTAAGGAACTGACCTCAAGAAACGTCGTTAGTAATTAGGAATTTAAGCAACTAACCTCAAGAAACGTCGTTAGTAAATAGCAATTTAAGCAACTAACCTTAAGAAACGTCGTTAGTAAATAGCAATTTAAGCAACTAACCTCTAGAAACGTCGTTAGTAAATAGCAATTTAGACAGTTGAACACCCTTAAATATATTATTTACAAAAAAATCTATCTTGTGTCCCCAAAAATACAATGGTGAAAGTGTAAAAATATGAACTTTAAAATGTATTTGCATTACAACTGTAATTAGTGGAAAATTCTAAAGCCGTGGAGCAATTTCTAGACATTGTCTACTCTTGATGAATGATTTATCGAACATTGGCTACTCTTGATGAATGATTTATCGGACATTGGCTACTCTTGATGAATGATTTATCGGACATTGTCTACTCTTGATGAATGATTTATGTGACATTGGCTTCTCTTGATGAATGATTTATCGAACATTGGCTACTCTTGATGAATGATTTATCGGACATTGGCAACTCTTGATGAATGATTTATGTGACATTGGCTACTCTTGATGAATGATTTGTGATATTGGCTACTCTTTCATAAGCACTTTTCAATTCCCACGTGGGATTGGCTTCACTTCAGTTAAGCCAAGGCTATCAAACTTGATAAAGTTTTAAAACTCTAATTTATGATTATTAGTCCACATCGTCGTTGTTCATAAATATAAGGAACCCTGTAAACAACACTGAAAGACAATAATCTTGACCTATTGTGAACATCGTACTGGTTAATTAGTGTGACCAATGAGTGGACAGGCGAGCATGCCCTAGTTTAGTTTGATGTGGGACAGAAAACCGACAGCTCTGCAGCAAATGGCCAATGCCAGCAGTGCCATAGCAAGCGCTTAACCATCTACTTGGCCAAGTTACGTTTGGCATAGCTTAATAACCAATTTATGGATCAACGTTAACAGATAATAAGAAAAAA